>VWYH01000242.1:1707-13492 GCA_013399365.1 Pampusana beccarii | reverse complement strand
AGTCCGTGTCTTCATCCTCCACACATACTGTTTTGGGAAGCCAAGACTGTATGCGTGCATATGTCTGCTTGTCCATTTTAGTTTTATCTAGCATACTAGATAAAAAGCACTTCTGTCAACAGCTGCTGTTTTATCTTGTGGCCACTCCAAAGACACCCACAATGATGCATGGTGCAGAAGGGGCCTGGCCAAATGGAGCATAGATTCATCTCCCCCATTCAGCTCAGTCTGCATGGCCTCATAGCAGAGGAGGGCCAGAAAGGTATTTGTACCCTCACAAACCTTCCTTGGCACCAGATGGTGCTGACGTGGGACAAAGAACTAGAATAACCTGAATTCAGATCTATTTTATCCAAATCCTCAAAGGCTAGTTGTTTTTTTGATTTGACAGGAATGGCTTAGACCTCATAGGAAGAGTCTTGCATGGTGCACACATGAGCACACTTTGGTTACTGCTAGAAGCAGGTATTGCACATCTGAGGCTTGCCTGGGAGATGCCCTCGTCTACCCTGGATGGCATGGTTCAGTTTGCTGCCATTGTATAACTGATTTAAAGGAGAATCACTGTTTCCTCCTCTGCTCTTGTCATTTGTTCCTCTGCTCACATGTGCGTTTGTGTCATTCTAGGTGCTATCCCTCTTCCTGTGAACATGCATAGAGCCAGTGTCTATACTTACTGCCTGTGCATAGGCACCATATGTTCCAAACTGGATGGCCACAGGATTGAACATGACCATTTGTCTGGCCATTTGCTGCATGCGTCTCATTGTACACTCCTTTTCTGTATCTGCAAACTTCACCACCAGGCTTGAAGAGGCTCCCTGCAGGACAGGAAACAAAAGGAGACACATGAGGGAATTAGATACACACTGGCTCATGCAGTCCTTACACCCAACACAGATTTGGTAGCATGGGATCCAGCTAAGCTGATTTTTTTTTCCATGCAACATCTCAGGCCTTTTGAATTGGAAGAGGCTGAGATCATCAGAAAGGAAGGAATGGACCCTGGAGGGTTAATTCAGCAGCCTGGTTCCCAGTTTCCTCCAAAATTCAAACTTCCAGGCTGTCATTAATGTTCTCTCCGCAGAAGTTGTTGCCTTATTCTTTCAACATACAGAAAACCTTCTGGTCCAACAGGTTATCCTCATCAGAGGACAAAGATCTACACTCAGTGTGGCAAAATGTAGGAGCTTTTGCTGGATGAAAGTGGTAGGATTTGTGAATTGATTTATTTGTATGGAATGTGTTAGCTCTGTGCAAGCCAGACCTCCCCTGAGCTGGATCACCCTTTCACGCTGCCGTGTCTTGTAACCCCCATGTCCAGTGAGAAATCCATGCCCGGACTTTGATATGGGATTCAGTATTCTGAGCAGAGCGGATGTCTCATCACGATGCAGTATCTCTTCAGCACTGTTAAACTAGTGAAAACATTACCTGATGGACCTGAGTTTCCTCTCCATGAGCAGTAGGAAATACAAGCTATGACAAAAGAGCCCACATTTAATGTTACAGTTTTCCAGGAAAACTTTACAATCTTTTATGTCTGTAGTCAACACTGGTGCAGAAGTACAGATGATCATCAGAATTGGCTGCAGAAGTCTGTGAAAAATGTAGAACTTTTAGGACTGAAGGAAATCACTCTCCTCCCCAAAATGAGATGAAATGTCAGTAACTGTGATTTTTAAATTTCTGATAAAAGGCAGAGATGGGAAGAAGGGGGAATCTGGCAGCAGTCCCAACAGCAGGCAGACAGTTGCCTCAGGAGCTGAGCTGCCACCAAACCTGGGGAGATGGGAAGGTGAGCTATCAGGAGACAAAGACCTGATGAATTCATCGTGCTTCCATGGTACGCTTTCCTTTTGACACACTGGCATTCCCTGATAGAAATACAGTCAGTGGGAAAATTGCCAGCTCAGCCTGCGGCCACGGTAGTGGAGGAAGACTAGCTCTGTGCCAGAGGAGCTGGGCTGTTGCAGGGTCCTCATTTTCCTAGCAGAGGTAGGATTGCCTGGGATTGCACAGGGGGAGTGTTATTATATTAACTGGCTTACAGACACCTCTATGTACCTACAACCATAAAAAATCAATCTCGGTGAAAGCAGAGTTACTCTGCTACAACTATGGATGTACATATGTATAAGTGCAAGCAATGCATATTCTACAGCCTCTCTGAATCCTCAGTTATAAATAAAGACTTGAGGGATTACCTTGCTAAAAAAAAAAAAACCAAACAAAAAAAACCCCCACCAAATAATCTAAGGCCACACAACGAGTGATGATCCCCTGGATTAGCAGCCTGTTCTGGGAGGAAGTTATTTTTATTTGCAAATAATCTTTCATTTTGATCTGTTTATCTCTCTTTAATAAATCTATAACCTGCTCAAACAATGTGGTGTAGAGCAAGGGGTTGAAAGAAGTGCTTCAGGAAAACAAAGGGATGGAGAGTTGAATGCTCTGTTCAAGGGTCGAGAACAGTCTGCAGAACTTATAATCAGAGCAAAACAGAAAGCGGGGGAAAGAAAAAAATCTAGCCAAAATTCCCCAATGGAATCTAAGACTACCTCTTATGAGATGTTTTTCTGGGTTGCTTGTCACAGCAGGACTTCAGGCCTCTTTGAATATCACTATCATATACACAGGGCAGAAAGGCCACTGGCAAATAGAAGCAAGTTAGTGTATATACTACAAAGAAAAAGAAGAAAAATGAGGGTTTTTTAAGAGTGCTCTGCAATGAGATGCTCCTGTAAGCAGTTAAAGATATGTAGCCAGTAGAGATGCTCCATTGCTCTTGAATATAAAGACTGACCTTGGGATTGATGCTTTCTGTCTGTGGTTCCTCATGTGCAGCCCTTCCACATGGCCTAAAGGAAATAAGGCAGTAAACTCTATCAGATCACTCAGTTCAGGATTTTTAGCAGAGGAGACAAATAGTGCTGTTCATCTACACCAGAACAAGACTACTTTCTATTCCAGTGACTCCTACTAATCCACTGGATAACATTAGAAATGTCCCAGAATGGGCCAGATTTTCCATGGGGTAAAAACTGCAGAGATCTTCATCTGGACTGTTTATTGCTTCACAAGCAGTTTAAACATGGTGTAAATCAGCTGTTGTCTGCTGACAAAGGCAATAGATCCTGTCTGCTCGGTCCCTCTTGCTCTCTCCAGTTGTTGGACTGGACCTTATATTTCCACAGCTCCCAAGAGAGTTACAGTGGGTATGTCAATAATGTTTGAAATGTATTTTGAGATCTGTGTGTTAATTCTGCATTTTACTGAGGGAAGGACCTCTGCATTTCTCTACCTTGCAGATCCATAGTCAAAAGACACTATCACGAAAGTGAGCATTCCTGCTGGTGCCTCTGCAATAGGCTACTTGGAATTGGCATCTATCTCCTTTCCTATAAAATCAATCTCCTTTTTCCAGTGCTTTGATATCAACTGATGAAAATAATAGGTATTATTATGCTTTCTCTATTCTCTCTTGGGCCAGCAAGTCCACTTAATATGACTGTCTTGCTTCCCATCCCCCTCTCATATGTGGTACAAATTGCTCCCCTTAGTCAGAAGAATCAGATGTTCTCTAGGCTGGTGGGGCAAGGGAAAAGATGGAGGAAAAGTTACCCTGCACCACACTCACTTTGTAATCCCTAATCAGAGTCCTCTGTGGGAAAAACTAATTTCCCAGCCTGTCTTGACATGTGAAATAAAGTCATTCTTGAAAACGGGAGCTTGACAGGTCACTTTGTGAAATTTCATATTCAACTAAAAGTAAAATATCCATCCATTGACATTTCATTTAAAGGCAAAGAAAAACAAATCTTTTGCCTGCTTGCCAGGAATATTTTACATCAGTTACGGACTTCCAAATAGAGTGTATACACAAATTAATCAAAAGCTTTTTAGGAGATCAAATAATACTACATGGCATCAGGGAAAGCTGCTTCTCCTTAGAGTAACATACATAGAAAAAGTTTTGTAAGGACATTTCCTTGCAGAATATATGCCTGAATTTTCTGTTCCTATCAACCCTATAAATCTCCTCTGACTCAGTAGGTTATCAATCTTTACAGATGGTTAGATGTCGGAGTGGAACCGGCCCAGAGTAACGATGAGATCTCAGTATGAGTATGATCGTTCTTCTCTATTCACTATTTTAGCAGAGTATATATAGGTTCGCAGCAGAAGCATGCATAGCAACAATATTGTAATTGGTCAGCTTTTACTGATTACACACAATGCCCCCCTCACTTATTGGGTAAAGTCCTTTGTCCATGCGCTCTAACAAGTATTCTCTCATCCTCTTTTGTAGTTAAGCTCCCGAATTCTTTTGTGATTACAGAGCTCTCTTTCTTCCTCCTTTCCGATGTTCAAAGAAACTTCAAGGACACCACTCACAGGCTTCTTCACCTGCTTCAAATCCTGGGTTGCTCACCATGATCAGATCATGCCCTTTATTCTTCAAAAATTCCTCCACAGTTAGACATCTTTTTCTTGAAAAAATGATGAATTTGGACCCAAATCGTCAAAGCCATTAAATCATGTTTCACTTTAAGCTTAATCAATGTACCATGGGAGGAAAGCATACACTTAAGTACTTTACTGCAAGGGTGCCTCTTATACAGGTGGACTTTCACATCTTGGTTAGCTCAAATGGAGCCAGTTAGAAGCTCTGGGCCAAAAATATTTTTTAAAAGGCTTGTTACATTAAAGTTCCAGTGACTAATGCTCCTGAGTATAAGAGATCTGAATGTGCAGACCCTATGAAGTACCTTCCAAAATGTCTGTCATGCACACCAGCCAAGATGCTTAAATGAATAACTGCTTCTGGATACTTCTCATTTGGGCAATTAAACTACCTTCATAAGTGTCACCATGTGAATGGAGTTGCCTGTGTTGGAAATTTTGCCTTAGTACTCCCTTTGTAACTTGAAGTGAACTGAAAGGATGCTGATCCTCAGCAAGCCATTCAGGGCAGTATTTCCACACAAGGATCCTTGATTTTAGGACCTGAAAGCCAAAGGAGGATTTCTTTGCTTTGGGCTCTATCAGATCAGGCCATTTCGTATGATGCTTCCTAAGTTTGAAAACAAAACCAGATTTTTTTTTTTTAATGTCTGTGTAGCTCTACTGAAAATAGGGGTGCTGAATTAGCCAGTGGGGGTTTGACCCCCAACCTGGGATTTTAAACAAGCAAGAAAGAAACTACTGTACAGTTAAAACTGCAGAGCAGAAGGAATTTTAGTTAGCTGGAAATGTAATTACCCATGCTGGAAGATGACCAGAAGACCAGGACTAACATCCCTCACCTCTTGTGAAGTATGCTATGCTTTTCTGTATGCAGGGCTTCAATTTCATGTCTCATCTGAAAGATGATCAGAATGGCAGTCACTAGGAGCAATTTCCACTGTACAGTCCTGACAGCTGGTTTAGACATACTTGAGAGTGACAAAGATGCAGCAGGAAAAGGAAGCATTCATCCAGGTCTAGAGTGACAGACCCTTAGATAATGCTGCTCCCTTGGTAGAAAGTATTCTTCATGCAATGTCTAAGCAGAGAGAGTTGCTGCAGGTACTTCACTTCACAGGTCTCCAGAGCTGTAATTTATTTGGAGTGGAAGTTTGATTTAGGTTTTACTTGCCCATACAACACTTAGCGGGTGTCTCTCTGAGCTAAAGTTATTGCTTTCCACAGGGCAACAGAATCTTTGACTCCTGGTGGCATAGTACCCAATTCTAATTTGAAATAACTCAATATATTACCCAGGTATTAGTATGCCTCTCAAATCAAAGCCAGATATCCAAACAACAGGAACTGCAAAGCAGAGTTCTTCAGGCAGCTCTGTGGTTTTTACCTCAGTGTATGGATGATAAAAGTCCTCACAGAATCATTTGCCTTCCTTAATGCATTATGAAGTGGAAAGTGTTGTTATACTGATAGACTTGAAATTCTTACCCAATATTTAGGAATATGAAAACAATAAATATTTATTTTTTGTCTATTTGAAGAAAAACGTAAAATCCAGAATTCAAATGAAAATTTTATAGGTTTCCCTTTCCCAATAAGAGGAACATGGTTTGACAGATAAGGTATGTTTAGTTCTGTATTTACTTAAAATATACTTTTCCTGAAAATATTCTTACAGCAACAAGTGATAACATAATTTTTTAATAAATTATTATTACTATTAAGAAAATGTTTAGTAGCTGCAGCATAGAGCCCCATGAAAGCTAATATCTGAATGATCTCTCCTTGTAGCTAAATAGGCAAGGATGAAAATAAGAGAAATGGAATAATTCCAGAGTGTGGGAATATAATGGAAGATTGATGAGGAGAAGAATTGTAAATACACTCAAACAACTGCAGCTGGGGTGTAGAAAAACACATATATCGCACTAATTGTTATTTAGCCTTGTGTGCTTGACAAAGTAGAACCTCTGTGTTTAGATAATATAGGCCTGTGAAAGACTCAGAGGCACCTTATCGAACATCCTTGAAATTCCTGCTCTACTGCAAAGATCAAAGCAGCATGGTAAACTGTGCCTGCATGTTATGTTTATGTTACCTGGATATTTTGAAGACATGATTGGGAAGTGAGGTGGTGGACTGATGGCTTCAGGTTTGACCTTCTTAATTCTACATTTTCCAGCTTTAACTAAATATTAAGATTTAGATGCTCAAGTATCCACTGGTTATTATTTCTGTACTTGGACCAGAAACAAGAATTGCTGTCACTTTGGCTGCAAACTGGTTAAATATCCTGATTAACTGTACAGTTCATTTCCAGACATTGTATTGTTTCTTCTTTTACTTATCTATTGTGTCTTGTCCCTTAGAGGGACATTCAGATGACCTAATCACAGCCATTTTGGGTATCTATCATAAACCATCACTTACTTAAGACAGAAAGATGTCTCTCAGGGCCAAATCTCTCTCTACCAACTGTAAGAGAAGTGTAGATGATAAGTTTCAGATAGCCCAGAAGTTTTATACTTTGACTAACACTTTGATGTAATTCAGCTGGGTCAGCCACGACCTTTAGTGAGTAACCTGCTGAGTGTGGGAACTTTCCTATAAGAAGTATGTATGGTGCTTAGCACATAGCAATTCCATGCAAGATCAACAATAACCACATTTCCAACAGTACTAGTCTGAGAGGAAATCTGCTAGAGTTTCTAAGGGTGAAGAGCACGTTCCTGTTGAGGTTACACCTGCAAGCATGAAGCTGTGGCTCCACACACAGAGCTCACAGATTTAGTTGACTTCCTGAAGATGTGTCTTGCTGGAAGTGGAATATGCTACAAGTTTTGAACTGCAGTCAAACACCCCCATCTTTGAAGGAATGACAAACCCTCCTTCCAAGCACTAAAGGCTGCCATGAGCCTGAAGGGAGAAGGGGAGTATGCAGCTAGATGTGTGTGCATATTTGTGAAGAAGGGAGTAGAGACAAGGAAAGCTTCTCCTATGAAAGAAATGATCCAATTTGAAGGAAGTTCCCCATGGGAAGAGCTATGACAGGCCACTCTGTTCCTGTTAATTTTCACAGTGCATCTGTCAGCAGGTCTGTAAATAGTACTCTGTAAAGACAACACTTCCTATCCACATAGCAACTATTTAACTAACAGAAGAAGGAAATAAAGTGCACCACAGCCTTCTATCATGGCTTTGATTTTTCCCAGCAATTTATGAAAGCATACACAAATCTAATTACAAGTCCCACTGCTTCCCATTTACATGAAGTTCCTCAAGTTCAGAGCTGTTTATATCAAAATAATTATTAAAAATATCTCAGCTGATCCATGGCATTGTGGCCCCCCCTCTACTCACTGGAGCCACCATGCTGCACCTCCCAAGGAGTTTGTGCCAACTCAGCACTTTGGTGCCAGTGTGCAACCATAATAACAGCTGTTTCCCTGCGGCTCTGCAAGGGAGATACCTGGGTTACAGCTTCATCATGCCCACAAAGGCCTATTTTCCTTCTTTCCTCCACCTGCTCAGAGCTCTTTCTGCAGACTCTTTCTGCAGACTCTTGCTGCTTCCCCTTCCATCCCTAATTCACCTAAATATTCCTCTGCTGTGTTGACAGGGGGTGAGAACAGCTGCTCAGCCAGTTTCTGTAATGGGACTGTGTCTGAAGGCAACTTCACAGTGCTTTGCAAAGTCATAATTGCATGGTAAGTGTGCCCAGCAATAATAATAGCAGCCATAAATGCGATCCATGGTTGGTTTCTTTGATGGGGTGCCTGAGCATTCAAAGCCAGGAAGAAGAGAACCACTGCTCCGTTTGCCATTAGTTTGAAAGAGGGCCACAGCACATGATGTACTGACAATGACATTTGTTTCTTGGGGCAATTTTTTATAATCTCATATTCAAGTCGCTCTCACTTCATAAACAAAACTAGTGAAAAAATTCTCCAGCTTAATTAATCGCAAAAATCTCTTATGGGATGAGAGGGTGTGAGAGACTGAAAGGGTAATGTCTCAAACATTGTGGCAAAACCAGTTCTGCAACATCAAGCCACAGGAGATAGGAGCAGGAGATGGGACATTACGATAAGGTGAATGGCGATTTACATGTCAACAAGCCGTAGACAAAAGGCCGGCTGTCACAGGAGGTGGGGGGCGTGTCGAAGGACATGCAGTTCCGTGTTCTGATAGGCCCGGCATGGCACTAAGGGAGAAGACCCCAGACAGCTCAGGACCCTTCAAGACTGCTCGAGACCCTTCCAACTTTTGCGATCACCCCCTAGTGACACCTGCACAAAAGATCAAAGATTATGCAAGCAGGCAATCCAGAGGACTATGAAAAGCCCACCTGTACGAGCACTGGCAGTGCACCCACCATCCTGAGGACTACTCCACCCACCATCCCGGAACCGAGCTGGACACCTGTCTGAGCTATGTGGGAGGAATCACCATCAGACAAGAGGCCAAGTGAATAGCTTTAATATCTGACTTGTAGGTGGCTAATGTTAGGTGGTATAGCATCACCCTAGGTCTTTAGCTCCAGGAAGATTACTGTGGCAGCAACAAGTGCAGCAGAAGGATTTCAGGGTGACAATGGTATATCACCGGTGAGCAAAGGCAATCGTAGACTCTGAGACATCTGCAGGAAGCATTTTTAGCCTTTGTTTTTACACAGTATGGGTCCTTTTTCATTCTAAGCTGCACTTCAGGTGAAGAACTACTATTTTGGAACTTGCAGACCATAGGAATCCAACATCTAAAATCAACTAAAAACCATACTTCTATTTGGGTTTTTGTTTGACAGGTCTCAAAATCTATTTCTGTAAAATAAAATTCCTCCAAAGGTATCCATTTCTCTCTATTGATTATAATAGAAACTTACATGACAAACACTTACATGACAACCTCAGACATAGTTCCTTAGCTTCTGGATGTCTCAAATTAGGTGAGACATGTCGCACCTCGGGTATTCAGTCTAATACCATTATGGAGATCTCTATAATAATTAATGAAAGGGACAGGCATGCCTAGAAGGTGATTTAGCCCATGCTAGCACAGGCAAAGGGAAGAATGCACAAATCTCTAGAAATCTCTCTCTCTCCTTTTTGTAAGAATCCTAGAAGATTTTTAGAGTAGATTATAAACTTTTAGACTGTTAAAGCTAAATCAAATGAATCATACTTTTCTGTGGAATAATTACTGAGAGCAAATTATCAAAACTAAATACCAAGGATACATTTATCAAGAATAAAGCTATATCCATATCTTCAGCATATAAGGCAGTTTCACAGAGGGAAAGAAATCTGCTCTCTATTATTTCACCCCACACACCTGGCCTGCATTCTTAATTGGTAGTGCTTGAGGAAGCTCAGTGTAGTATCAATTAAAAGATGTGGGGGGGAGTGGTATGAGGGTATTGTGGTTGGGCCCTGTTGTAACAAGGCAAAGGTACAAAAACTAGATGGTATAGCCGCTGTCAGTTTTGAAGATAAAGTATAGCTGCTGTAAATTAAAAAGGATAAATGTTCATTTTTGTCCAAAATGCTAGTTACTGAGCCAGAAATTTGTCTGATGGATGAACTTTGCTCATTATAATCTCATTATAATACCAAAACACACCTCCATCTCAAAGGATACCCACCTCCAGCCTAACTTCAAGCATGTATAGTGAGGGTTTTACCTTAAAAATAGAAGCGAGGATTTCTAAACCAATCAATAACAAAGGTATGTATAACTAGAGTCACTCAGGCTCCACCTAAACATAGAAAATAGTATAAAATACCCTAACAATAGAGGAAATGTGGGGGCAAGACACCAGCACTGAGAAGTCAAGGGAACAGCATAAAGGGCTTCTGGGACCAGTTGATGGGCTGAGCCTATCTTCCCCTCAGGAGGATGGTCTTGGGTAAGATTTGCACACCTAGTTATACCAAGTTTAGACTTCAAGCTTGTATTTGTAATCACATTAATAGCGCTATATAGTCATCTTAGAATTTATATATATATGGTACTAATACTTATTTCTTGCAACCAACATCTTATTTCAACTATAGTGTATTTTTGCAACTAAAGTATGTTTTTGCAGACGGTGTATTTATTAACAGCATCTAAAAGAACTTGCACCTGTTGCTCTAATAAACCTTATTATTTGTGGATCTAGTCGTGACAATTTCTCATTGAGTGTGCCCAGACCTATAGTATATATTATGCTATTTGTGAATCTGTGCAGCACATATATTATACTATTCATGAATTTGTGCAGCGCAAAGATTCAATGATCACGACTGGCCTGCACTATTCATAAATCTAATTGTGCGAAATCAATGTTAATGTGCCCAGACCTATAGTATATATTATACTATTCGTGAATCTGTGCGCCAGACTGGCCATTGAGCACAATTAGACTTCTAGAGCTGACCTGAGGTTATTTGCATCACTCAGGAGTTCAACCTAGCTGCCTTACACAGAGCTTAACTTCTGCTAAATTAATTATTTTAACACAACAACTTCTCACCTCCATGAAGAAAATGTAGATATCAGTACTGTTCTAGCCTCTCCAGTAATTAATTCATAACAAAATAAATTCTGAGGTGCCACAGCTGGTGAGATGGTGAAAAAGGTGCAATAGTAGTGTAGTTTTTAACCCTCTTGTGGCAGATGCACTCGACCTCCCCCAGCCAAATCAGCAGCAGTTTGGTACAGACTCCAAAGAAGGTAAAGGCCTAAGCTGCAGCCTGGCCAAGAACTCCTTTTAGGAAACCCGCAAGGAAGCAGAACAGCACACTGAACACTGATAAGTTTTGTGGGTACAAGGAGTCTCGTGTACCTTTCCCACTGTATGCAATTTGACTACAAGCCAATCTCTTTATAAATATGACAGCCTGGGTGAGCCTACTTTGAGCTCTCTCTGCTAAACAAGTGTGGCTGTATGGCAATGAACTTTTACTACTCACAGATCACTGGATGAGCCCAATTTAAGTTTTATAGTAATCATTTAGTGTAAGTAAATGTGTACCAAATAGAATTAATCACTTAGAATTATAAATTCGTGTGATTTTTAATATACTGTTGCGGCAGATGCACTTGACTCCCCCCCAGCCAAACCAGCAGCAGTTTGGTCCAGGCTCCAGAGGAGGTAAGGGCCTGAACCGCAGCCAGGCCAAGAACTCCTTCCAGGAGACCGACAAGGAAGCAGAATAGCACACTGAACACCAGTGGCTTGTGTCTGCCGGGCCCCAGGGTGGTGCACTGTGACACCATGTGCAGATTACTCCCTGGGATCCGGTACAATTGGCAAATTTACAAGAAAAGTACGGCA
>VWYH01000241.1:0-12424 GCA_013399365.1 Pampusana beccarii | reverse complement strand
TGTTTTTAACAAAAGCAGGACACTTCCCTGCTGTAAGAAGTGAGTACGGGTACTGGTGACTGCTAGTGTTTTTACGCTATTGACTTTGTGCTGAGAAGCATTTAATATTGTTAAGATATCTCTGTCCAAGGATAAATACAGACCTGCTTGTAGTAGTGAGGAAGAGCTGGCTTACAGCCCATCCTTAGTACAGCTATACCTTCTCTCTCCCCTCTGCTTGAATGATAAAATGATGATCTTAGACATTCAGAAAGGAAAGTTGAGCTTTTCAAAATCATTTCTGGGATTGAATTTTTTAAGTTTTTCTGAAATACCAGAAGCTACATCTTAGAGAAGATAGTTTAAGTTTTGTTAGGGAATAGAAAACAAAACTAGAGTAAATCTAAAGTAATCACACAAAAAATATTTATATATTTGTAGGTTAAAGCCCCAAACCAAACTGTTAATTTGAAATGGGGATATTTTAGTGTGGATGAGCAAATTAAAGAGCAATAAATGGTATAAATATTTTGCCCTGTACACCATGCTGTCAAATAAAAACAGAAAAATGAAGGACATTTTCTGGTTCGAACTGCTGACTCTACTTCTTTTGGATTCAAACTAAAATATAATTTGTTGATATATAACAGGCCATGTGTGATAGCAGCAGGATTTTAAAAGCAACTTCTTTTTTGTGAAAGAAAAGTTAGAGTAAAAAAATGCAAATCAGGCTCAGTGTTAAATCTTTTTAAAGATTTACCATTCAAGAAGAAGAAAATGAAAGGGGAGAAGTGCAAATTGCTGGACACAAGGAAAGATACAGTGTAGGCAAAAGGAGGTAAATCAGAGATCACAACATTTCAGATGTCATTCTGGCAAAGGCACTAAAATAAGGGGAAAAAAGGCACATTGTCCAACAGGAAATTCTGATATGTTGAAATTTATTTCCATTCTGGACTGGCATGAAAATATGATTTTTATTTTATTTTTTTTGTGGGGAAAAAAAAAAGTTTTTTAAAGGAAGTTTCTGTCTCATATAGTTACAGAGAACTCTGAAAACAATGTGTTATGAGTAACTACAGTGTCTCAAAATCCAGACAGAGAACAAAGCTGGTTTTTAGATTTTGTATTCAGTTTCAGTAGCTGAAATCTGTTTTATCTGAACACTTGCTAGTCGTAAATAACTGAATAACAAAATCAGCCTTTTCAGGTACCTGAACCATGCATAAATCTAATTCAGAGTCTTCCGAGTTAAAATGCAGAGTTTTCACTGCTTCTAGTAGGTTTTGGCTGTATGTCAGCACTATATAAGCAATTGCCCAGAACAGCACACTTGCAGAAACTGTGCAATGACACCTCTTCTTGCTTTGCATAAATCACAACCCCAAGGCAAGCTAGCTGCTGCTGGGGCAACTGTAAGAGGGGCAGGGGCATGCAGAGGAGGTCAGGGCCTTCCCTCCAGAAAGTAGTAGCTGCCTCATCCTCTTGCAGGAAGAATAGCAAGTACCTAATTCATGTCACAGTAATGTTCAAGTTTGCCTACACTGCTAAAACAACTTTAGCTGCCTTTGTCCAACCCTAATGTGTTAGCTGAAGAACTCCATCTGTGCTGAGCAGCCAGTCCCAGAAAGAGACCACCCTGGTCCCAAACAGACAAATCCCAGAGGAAGAGGGAAAAAGGCAGAAAGGCCCAAAGGCCCACTGCAAAATGGCAGGAAGGCAAAAGGCCGAACTAAAAGAACTCTCTACCCATGCAGTAAAGTCATTATCATATAAGTCATTATCATCTAATTGGAATCTGTGAACAAAAACATGCTTCTTATATGATTTACGAATACCTTCATAGGAATATAAAATGCATATGACAGGCTGAACTCTTCTATTACACATCCTTCAAATTTAAAGTGCTTCTAGAACTACACAACACTCTAAGCAGCACCAATTAGAATTAAGTTTGTATTATTTTTCAACTGCTATTTTAATACTAGTTTCTCAAAACAAATTCCTTTTGGGCTAAAATTGCCTATTTTTATCTATAGATCAAAGATCACCACCATCACCATTTGAAGCAAAATCAAAGCACCTTTTTTACAGGACTGTGGAAAAGGGGGAAAAAAAAGATCTATTTCTGATCAAAGCTTCCCTTTAATTAAGAATTCACTTCAAAGTTGGACCACTTTCTAGTTCTCATGTGAGAGCCAAGATTCCAGATTAATTTAATGAAAGCCCCTCACATAATTTCAAAGTAAGGAGCCTTCAAACTGGGAATTTGAAAAATTCACAGGCACATTCTACCTTCTGTGGCTTTAGATACCATTACAGCAGGGCAGCTGAGAATGGTGATGACAGACCGTGGCTTCATAGTGCTGTAAAGATAAAAGCTTATCTTGAAGACGTGCTTTGATAAAGCTTAGTTTCACTGCATCAATGCCCATTAGCTAAAAAATTCAGAAATTAAATTATTTGAGAAAAATAAATTTCTTAGTTTTATATAGTATTTCAGTGCTATTGTAGCAATTACAAAAGAATACCTCACACATTCCCCATGCATTTAGGGGAATGTCTAAACTAGTGGGCATCCCATATGTACTCTTTCAGGTCATTGCATGCCCATGAGACAAATTTTCCCAAGATCTATTTTGCATGTGCAGAAAATCCAGGAGCGTGAGCTAGTTTTAACCCCTACACTTTGAGATAATTTAGTGCTAAATGAAAATTTTATATTGTGAAATTAGTGAGTAATCTGAAAGAAACAGAAGTTGATTCACTGGAGAAAAATTATTAGGAAATTATTAAGAAAAAATTCTTCATGTAAAGGGTTGTGAAGCAGTGGAACAGGCTGCCCAGGGAAGTGGTGGAGTCACCGTCCCTGGATGTGTTTAAAAGGCACATAGACAAAATTCTTAGGGACATGGTTTAGTGTTAGAGTTAGGTTATGGTTGGACTTGATGATCTTGAGGGTCTTTTCCAACCAAAATGATTATATGATTTTATGATTTTAAATAAGATACTGTCATTTTGAAAGGCAAGTAGAGCTGTTTGGATTCTGCTGTGATAGCTAAGTGACAATTCAAACATTTTCAGTGAGAGACTTTGTCATTCACACAATTACAATATTCAGCTGGTGAAAAAGGTATACTTTTATGAGAATATTTGTGGAGTAAGTTATAGTGTTCAAAAGATCAAGCTAAGGGAAGACTGATGAGTAGACTCAGCTCAATATGAAGATGAAGGACTGGATGAAGAACACAAGTGTTGCAAGAAGAAAGCTAATGTATATAAATGTAATTATAATATGATATTACCGAGGTGTCAGGTGCTTATGTTTGTCCTTAAAAGGTGTCATGAAGGTGGAATTCGAAGAACAGCAGGCATTCCACTTGCTTTCTCTTTTCTTCTAGTATCAAGGACATCAAACTTTTTCATGCAGTTTAAATGGCACACAAATCCAGCTATTGACTGCCTGAGTGCTTTTGAGAGACTTAGAAGCCTAACTTCAAGTCCCATAATTAACCCATAGACTCCTTTTGGCAAATGAGGGCTAGTGATCAAGTATTTCTATGCCACTTTAAAAAACCCCAAACCACTGATTTCACCAAATCTGCATAATGTGTGCTCTGTTTTACCAACTTGGACATTTATTTCACCCAAAAGACAACTCTAACCCTCAGAAAGTGAAAAGTGCAGGTAGGAAAAAGGTAGGCTTTCCAATCCCCATCAAAACCCAAAGAAGACTGGCTCTACAGACTGTATCTCCAGTGTATCCCCTATAATTCTCCAGCTTCACAAATCACAGAATCACAGAATGTTAGGGATTGGAAGGGACCTCGAAAGATCATCTAGTCCAATCCCCCTGCCGAAGCAGGAACACCTAGATGAGGTTACACAGGAAGGCATCCAGGCGAGTTTTGAATGTCTCCAGAGAAGGAGACTCCACAACCTCCCTGGGCAGCCTGTTCCAGTGTTCTGTCACCCTCACTGAGAAGAAGTTTCTTCTCAAATTTAAGTGGAACCTCTTGTGTTCCAGCTTGAACCCATTACCCCTTGTCCTATCATTGTTTGCCACCGAGAAGAGCCTGGCTCCATCCTCGTGACACTCACCCTTTATATATTTATAAACACTAATAAGGTCACCCCTCAGTCTCCTCTTCTCCAAACTAAAGAGACCCAGCTCCCTCAGCCTTTCCTCGTAAGGGAGATGCTCCACTCCCTTAATCATCTTAGTTGCCCTACGCTGGACTCTCTCCAGCAGTTCCCTGTCCTTCTTGAACTGAGGGGCCCAGAACTGGACACAATATTCCAGATGTGGTCTCACCAGGGCAGAGTAGAGGGGAAGGAGGACCTCTCTCGATCTACTAACCACCCCCCTTCTAATACACCCCAGGATGCCATTGGCCTTCTTGGCCGCATGAGCACAGTGCTGGCTCATGGTCATCCTGCTGTCCACCAGGACCCCCAGGTCCCTTTCCCCTACACTGCTTTCTAACAGGTCATTCCCCAACCTATACTGGAACCTGGGGTTGTTCCTGCCCAGATGCAGGACCCTACACTTTCCCTTGTTATATTTCATCAAATTATTCCCTGCCCAACTCTCCAGCCTATCCAGGTCTCTCTGGATGGCAGCACAGCCCTCTGGCATGTCAGCCGCTCCTCCCAGTTTAGTGTCATCAGCAAACTTGCTGATAGTACACTCCATTCCCTCATCTAAATCGTTAATGAATATATTGAATAATATTGGCCCCAGTACCGATCCTAAATGAGCTGTTCTCACCAGCAGGCAAAAATGTAGACCTTGCAGCATATCCTGAAACTTCATTTCCGGCTATTACAAGCCTAAGGAAGTTATGGATCTGAAGAATACAGTGTGCTACCCTGTTTCCCCAAAAATAAGACAAGGTCTTATATTAATTTTTGCTCCAAAACTTATTACTTTTTTACATGTATAGCTGCCTGGACACTATTTTAATTGACTTTTTTATGAACTGTAACTAGGGCTTATATTTTGAGCATCCTCAAAAATCCTGAAAAATCATGCTAGGGCTTATTTTCAGGGAAACAGGGTAAATGAATAGTAAGTAACCTGCCAACTGCATTGTATGCCATTTCTGCCATCCTGAGAAGCGCTTAAGGAAAGATAGCACAGAGCTGAAGAAAGTCATGGATCTGTTTTTTGCCCACATTTAGGTGGTGTGGCATAGGGAAGTATGCTGCACCAGGTTCAGTTTCTATCTGAATTTGATATGTCTACTTTTTCCGTGATGGAAAAATGCACAAGTGCACATCCTTCTCAATGAAAACATTCCACACTTGAAGCATCATTCATGTAGTTTTAATAGCTTGAGGCTTGAGAGCAGTGTATTTGGTAATTAAAAACTAATTGCATCTTCTTCTAAATGGTAGAGGAACCTTAATTGCTTCGATTCTCAAGTGCTAGATGCCAAAAGTACTTAGATTGTCTTCCCTAACTGTACTGAAACTTTGGTATATATGAAAGTCAGCTGATATTTCTCCTTGGTGATTTAGAGGATGACTGTAAGATAAATGCATGACCTGGCTAATGACTCACAACTGACTCATAGTCACAGATTGCCAAGACTGTATTTCTAAAAAGAAAAATAAGTACATATAGCTACAGATTTTCTTTTTTTTTTCTTTCTACATATCCTTTAAGTCCTGATTTACTGACTTCTGGCATGGCTTCCTTTTAGCATCACAGAAGCATGCAGACTGGAAGGGACCTCCAGAAGCCACCAGTTCAACTTCATACTCAAAGCAGGGCCAGTTAGGTCAGGTTGCTCAGCATCATGTCCAATCAAGGCTTGAATACCTCCAAGGATGTAGATTCCAGTGCTCCTGTGGGTCCCTGTTCTAGTGTTTGACTGTCCTCATGGTAAAAATGCTTGGGTTTTTTTTTGTATCAAATCAGAATTTCACAAATTTCATCTAGTACCTTTTGCCTTCCAGCCTTTTACTGTGCTCCCCCATTAGGTAACTGAAGACAGCAATCAGATCTTGCCTGAGTCTTCCCTTCTGAACAAGTCTTGGTCCCTTTGCCTCTTGTCACAAGGCAAGTGCTCCAGTCCCTGAAAATCTTGGTGGCCCTCCACTAAATTCACTTTATTTTTCAAATGTCATTTTACTGGAGAGTCCAAAACTGGACACAGTACTCCAGATTCAGTCTCACAAGTCCTGAACAAAAGGGGAAGAATCACTTCTTTCAGCCTGCTGGCTTCCCTTCTGTTTGTATAGCCTAGGATGCTGGAGGCCTCCTGCTGATGGCTAGTCCACACTACTGGCTCATTCTGAATTTATTGTCGACTAAGACCCTCAGGTTATTTTCTGCAAAGCTGCTTGCCAGCTAGTCAGCTTCCCCTCTGTACAGATGTGTGGGGTTATTCTGTCCCAGGTCTTTGCATTTGTCTTTGTTCAGCTTCAGGAGGTTCCTGTCAGCCCATATCTCCAGCCCCTCTAAGACTGCAATAGCCTCAGTACAGTCATAACCATAAAATTGTATGGACAACAAAATGGCCTATACCACAAGTGTCAAACACACAGCCCGTGGGCCAGATCCGGCCCCGTCTCCTTGTTTTATCCATCCTGGCACTTTGTTTCCACCCAGTGGCAGTGCTCCTCATCCCCAGGCTCCTGCCAGCACGCTGGTCATGTCACGTGTGCAGCGTGTGTGATGGGCATTGCACTGCAGGAGCAGAACGGTGTTTGAATGAGTTTGACACCCCTGGCCTATACTATAGATCACATATGATACAAAAGCCACTTGGGAACCTAGTATTGGGCTAGCTAAAGGTGAAGACAAAGGAAGACGGAGTCAGTATNCACTTCTTTCAGCCTGCTGGCTTCCCTTCTGTTTGTATAGCCTAGGATGCTGGAGGCCTCCTGCTGATGGCTAGTCCACACTACTGGCTCATTCTGAATTTATTGTCGACTAAGACCCTCAGGTTATTTTCTGCAAAGCTGCTTGCCAGCTAGTCAGCTTCCCCTCTGTACAGATGTGTGGGGTTATTCTGTCCCAGGTCTTTGCATTTGTCTTTGTTCAGCTTCAGGAGGTTCCTGTCAGCCCATATCTCCAGCCCCTCTAAGACTGCAATAGCCTCAGTACAGTCATAACCATAAAATTGTATGGACAACAAAATGGCCTATACCACAAGTGTCAAACACACAGCCCGTGGGCCAGATCCGGCCCCGTCTCCTTGTTTTATCCATCCTGGCACTTTGTTTCCACCCAGTGGCAGTGCTCCTCATCTCCAGGCTCCTGCCAGCACGCTGGTCATGTCACGTGTGCAGCGTGTGTGATGGGCATTGCACTGCAGGAGCAGAACGGTGTTTGAATGAGTTTGACACCCCTGGCCTATACTATAGATCACATATGATACAAAAGCCACTTGGGAACCTAGTATTGGGCTAGCTAAAGGTGAAGACAAAGGAAGACGGAGTCAGTATATGCTGAAAATTTTTAGGAATTATGCTTAATTTTTACATTTTTCAAGCTGCATCAAAAACATTGTAAGAACTTAAAATTATTGTGTTTGGAGAGCATCTTACTGATTCATCTCACATTAGCAGGCTACCACTTAGACTACAACTGTGCTAGTAAAGCAACTGGCATAGAACAGTATACCTCCATACTATGAACCTGTCTTTGCTCCCAAACCAGGGGAGCCTGTACACACAGCTCTTTGGGAATGTCCCATGCCCAACAACTTGGAGGGTCCAGCTGGCGCTGATCATGGGTTGGTCCAGCAGGTTAGTAATTAATATATTTGAGCTCTAGCAACAAAAACAAGCCCTGGCACTGGTTAAGTTTCTGTTATAGATATTCGGTTTCTCTTCACACCCCTATGTTTTATCTTTCATTGTCCAAACTTCTCTTTAAGCCACATTTCTAGCAGATCTTTCAATGATTTAATAGACTAGACTTTATTGACTTTGAATGAGAGATAAGCACCAAAGTCGCTTTAGGTATGACTCATCTTACTTAAGTTCAGCTGTCAAAGTTAGGCATCTAGACTATACTAATTACTAAACCAGAGAGAGAAAAAGCACCTTAAGGGTGATTTGTTCCATTTTTTCTTAACACTTTCTTTATGAGGGATAAATCACTCCCTGGAGCTACACCCCTACTGAAACAGAATCCATCATGTCATTCTGATGCAAGTAACTCATGAACTTAAGTCATGAATTTAGAGAGAAAAGTCTAAGCTGTTATCACAATATTTACAAAGTGGTTTATGATACAGTATTATTTACAGACTACTGAATTGCTCCTTTATGACAACTTATGTTTTTCAGTGCAACAACAAATGGAGCAATTACATTTGAAAAATTCAGAAACTGGTGTCTTTAGTGAAAAGTTGACACTGCATAAAGTATTAAAACTTTCAAAAAGAGAATTATTTAAGTATATAAAATAATCCTTCCACCAAAAATTCATCAGCAACCAGCTAGCTTTTCCTGAGTATGATTTACAAGAGGACTTAGTGAAACCACTTAGTACTGAACATCTGAAGTCATCAGTTCCTGCTCCCTCTCATTTTATTCCACTGAGTGGCCTCACCTTGCATTCAGGTTTAAGTTTGTAATTTCCTATCTGATACAAATAGGAGACAAATTCAGTTCATCTCCTGGATAGGCCATTCATCTTTACCTGCTCTGATCCAGGAAGAGGTTTCCTACTTGTTTTTTTTCATCACTGTCTTTCATAGAAATATGATTAAGTGGAACATTATAAAAAAAGTCTCATTGCTAGGATCTTTCTTTTCTCATTGATAGAGCTGATCATTTGGAACTTAAGGGGAAATATCTATTCTCGTGATTAATAAAACAATGGCGAGAAAATGCAGCCTTCCCCGCATTTGAATTTCCTCCCATCTTATTCCATTAGGTGTTTTTGATCACACAAAAATAACTGCACAAAACCCACAATAGAAAAGACCATATCTAAGGTCAAATCAAGTATATATACCCCAAATACAGACACAATCAAACAGGCTCAATATGAAGCACTCATTTTCCCAATGACAGTCCACCCTCACTCCTGCAGTGATTGTCACCTTAAGATCCCATATTATCAGGTATGAGCAGGTAAGACCTCAAACATGAGAGGCTCCCTTCATGTGCTGATGAGAATACTGTATTTTGGATATGAAGAACAGGGTTTTTTGAACCAACTGACCTGTCCCAGTACCACTGAAGCATGAATTACTAGAACAAAAAGGGACTCATGAGGAAAAGTACAAGGGTTACTAAATACTTCCCAAAAAAGAACACATTTACATCACAGCTGTCAGCCCTAATACAGATAGTGATTATATTTAAGTACACATTTGTTGCAGTTTAACCCAAGCTATCAATCTNCAAAATGGCAGGAAGGCAAAAAGCCAAACTAAAAGAACTCCCGAATAGAATTCCACTGAAACAGAGCAGAACCGGAACAGGTCTCCATCTCTGTTTCCCTAGCCAGAAAACCTGCCTCTCCTTACATTTCGTATTTAGCGTGATGCTAATAGCATGGAATATTCTAATTGATCTATGGATGAAGTACAAGAAAGAGCTGTTAAGATGATCTGGGAAATGGAGACCTGTCTGTATGAGAAGAGTTTGTTTACTCTCTGTCAATGAGGACTGAGAGGTGATATGACTGGTCTCCAATATTTTAGAAGGCAAACATTGGAGAGGAAAAAAAGCTAATTAATGTAAAGGACAATGTTGGCACAATGACAAGCAGGTATAAAGTGACCATGAATACATTTAAGCATGAAAAGAGAAGAGCATTACTAACCACCAAAGGAAAAAAGTTCTGAAACAGGAGATGCAGCAGCGAAATGCCTGAGAACAGTAATGGTGATTTTACATAAAAGTTTGTATAAGTTTATGTCATGGCTGGCTGTGATCACAAGCGAACAGATTCAATATCTTTACCTTGGCCATACATACTTGGCCTGTGTCCTTCATCAGTCAAGGGGAAAAAAAGGCTTCCAGATACACTTAGAGATTGTGCTATATGGGATGAGAAAAAGGAGGGAGGTTACTCCCTAAATGGTCAGTCATCTGATCTAAGGCCTTGTCCCTTCTGCTTTAAGTATGTTTCCCAAGGGAAGAGTCAAATTTAATCTATAGGCCTTGTCGTGGTTCAACACAAGCTAGCAATGAAAACCACTATCCTGGCTTTGTTAAAAACAAGACCAGTTTCTTTTAGTGAATTTTCCTTTCAGCTAAGTTCTTCTAAGTAACTGAACTTTTCTGAATTTGGATGCATGTTTTTTCAGACACTGTTCACTCCGGAGCTGATAACGGTAGCAATGGTATGCAGAAGAGACCCAGGTTTAGACTTATTGCTATGGCAGCCAAGGTTGCTGATAAATTTTGCACGTCCCGTAAGTGAGAGGGGTGTATTTGCAAGGAGGGGCGAACAGAACAGGTGACTAAAATTGACCAACTANTGCTGCGCTGCCCCGGGAAATTCAAGATTGGTTTTGTATATTTTGTATTGTTTTCTCTATTTATTAGTAGCATTAGCAAAGCATTTTTAACTTTTTCCAACTTGCAAGTCTCTCTTCCTTTTCCTCCTATTCCCTTTCCTTAGTGGAGAGGGCAGGGGGTTAACAGAGAGCATCTGCCATGGTTTATTGTCGCCCTGCAGTAAACAACCATGATAGCTGCTCACTCAGTTGTCCCCCCCCACCAAATAAGGGAGAGAATTGAAAGGGAAGGGAGAAACTTGTGGATTGAGATAACCACAGTTTAATAAAATAACAAAATAATACTAATATACTACTACTACTAATATATATAAAATGGAAAGAGAATATAAAATCAAAGATACTCAGTGCCATTCCTCATGAACCCCATCTGTGCTGAGCAGCCAGTCCCAGAAAGAGACCACCCTGGTCCCAAACAGACAAATCCCAGGGGAAGAGGGAAAAAAGCAGAAAGGCCAAAAGGCCCACTGCAAAATGGCAGGAAGGCAAAAGGTCGAACTAAAAGAACTCCTGTATGGAATTCCACTGAAATGGAGCAGAATTGGAATGGGTCTCTGTCATCCTAGCCAGAAAACCTGACTCTCCTGAAATATGAAGCATGATGCTAATGGCATGGAATATTCTAATTGATCAGCCTGGACATCAGTCAGGGTCTATCCCATCCATAGTCCCCTTCCTAGCTGCCTCACGCCTATGGCAAGAGAGAAGGGCTCAGAAAGACCTTGACTCCCAGGCAACAACTAAAATAACAGTAAGCTCTTACATTCTCTTTGTTCCAACTCAAAGACACTGGAAAGTTACTTGAAGAAAAACATTAATTCTGTCCCAGTGTGTAATCTTCTTGTTCTCAAATTAAATTCAAACAATGACTGTGCTAGCTATGAAAAGGAAAAGTTTCTAAGTGCATGAAGAAAATTAACTCGCTTTCAGTCAAGCCAGCACATACCTAGAGAGAAAGAAGTCTGGAACTGCTGAAGAGAACATATGCTTATGAAATACAGAAGACTTAAAATCCTCACACTCATATGACTATCCCATTTTAATTAGTTTGCTTGTGAGTCTTAACCTTAGTTACCTTATGAGTCTTAACCAAACAACAGCTTTTGTTTAGCTATGCAGTAACAGTATTTTACTTCCTTTTAAAGGAAACAATGGTTTTATATTCTATATCTTTGAAAATCTCAGTCTAAACACTGGATTTCAATCTTTGTCAGGTATTCCAAAAATTCCCCCAAATAAAGTTGCAGCTCTGATCAGCAATTAAACAGAAAGCTAAGCTGAAGTTAAAGAAAGGGAGAAGATTATCTGGGATGTATATAACATGCCTCCTGTCCTAATTCCACTCATAACTTCCTCTCCCATGCACAGCCAGTCTAAATGTTTCAGACAATACAGAAATGTCATGGTGTATTTGGTCTGGCTGGGATGGAGTTAACTTTCCCCATAGCAGCCCTCATAGTTCCGTGCTTTGTATTTGTAGCTAGAGCGGTGTTGATAACACACCAGTGTCTTGGCTACTGCTGAACAGTTCTCTCACAGAATCAAGGCTGTCTCTCCAACATCCTCCCCTCATTCCCAAAGGCCAGTAGGCTGGGAGCTGGTGAGAGATTGGGAGGGGACATAGCCAGGACAGCTGACCCAAAATGACCGAAGGGATATTCCATACCATATGGTGTCTGCTCAGCAATAAAAGATAAGATAAAGGAGGAGAGGGCCATTCATTATTAAGGCATTTGTCTTCTGGAGCAACTGCTATGCATACTGAGACTTACCTTCCCAGGAAGTGGCTGGACATTGCCTGCTCATGGGAAGTAGAGAATAAATCTTTTTGTTTTCCTTTGCTTCTGTGCATGGCCTTTGCTTTTTCTTTATTAAATTGCCTTTATCTTGAGCCACTAATTCTTTTTCATTTTATGTTCTCCCCCCTCCCTGTCCTGCTGAGGAGGGGA
>VWYH01000239.1:89599-119988 GCA_013399365.1 Pampusana beccarii | reverse complement strand
ATATAAAATCTAAGCTGGAAAAGCTAGAACTTGTATTAATATATACTTTTTTCTCCAAGAATACCTTAGTCCAGGCAGTACTGCTATTGAAGATAACTCTGACATATCCTTATGCTATTCAGCCGTCGTGAACACATCTTACCAGAGAGGAGAGGACTAGATACACCCCCGGAGAAGTTACAGAGCTACGCTCTCCCATTAAAAGAATATTTCCAGCCTTCACCGTCAGTTTATCACCACTTAACACAGCCCACATTTCTGCCTGCTTCAGTAAGCAGGGGCTACACCATCATACTGGACAGAGAACTGCTTTTAATGCTGCCTCACTGGGAATAAAAGTTGGGGTGAACACTTACCCCTGCCCGATTTTTTCATATCTGGTGTATTTTTTCTTGGGATCTCCTATGCTCACGATAGTCCCTAAAAAAAAAAATGAGACACATCATGCTATTTCCCACTAGTATCTCAATTTAATTGTGGTCTTCCTGTGTAGCAAAACCTAGTGTGGGGTTATGACAAATCCGGTAGCTGAGCCTAGTCTGGAAACAGTCAGCTCTTGACTTAAGCACAGGAACATCAACGTGAAAAATTGTCTTCAAGATGATGACGGAACAAGCAACAGCAGAAGCTATTTTGTGTTATTATGGTTGTATTATACAGGCAGATCACATTGTCACAGCTCAACTTCAACCCACAAAACCTGTTCTACAATCGTTTTTACCCAATAAGGCTCTGAAGCACATAAATCAGCAAAACTTCCGAATGCTCCTCTCAGCTGCTCTATCAAGCACAGTATCCACACAAGCCATGAAAAAAAGAAAGATGAGGGCAAAAGTTAATGTTCCTCCCCAGCCTTAAAGCCGTCGTTTATCTGAAACAAAAACCACCTACGTAGTTTCTCCATGATCTCTTCATCCGACATTTTGGTCTTCTTTTTCTGCTTATCACCCGATTTTGTCGCACTGTCAACAGCAGCGTCACCGGCCGGCGCGGGGATGGGGTCAATCACAGACCGAGTGTAAATCTGTTAAAACAGAGACCATTTACCTCAGCATCTCCATTGACCTTCCGCTGAAAACAATCACAGCTCTTCAAAAATTCCCCAAACAGGTTGGAGGCAGAAATTAGATCCGAGAAGCATTAAATTCCAGAAAGTCAAGATGCTGGTAACTTTATTGAGCTCTGAAAGAAGGAGCCAGGCACCCTGTGAGTGGATGCTGGGAGATTAATTTCCACACACAGACCTTTCGTGGGTTTTCTACCTGCTTATCCTTTATGACCCATGCTAGTTATCAGCGCAGAAATCGCTATTTAATAGCAAGATCAACCACTACTGAGATTGAAAGGAAAAAGATTCACGCTTCAACATGAAAAGGAGTAGAAGGCTCTCGGAAATTTCCCAGTTGCCCACAATTTAGGGGATTTCCTTGGAGCTTTATTTAATTTCCTCCTGAGCCATCCACAGACATACCTTAGAAATAATATCAAGCGGTAAGATCTGTCCCATTTGATATGTTTACACACCCAGAGTGGGCGATTATAAAGCAACATCATTTGACACACATACACAATTCGCATTTGCACTCTTGAAGCAAAAATAAAAGGGCAGAGCAGCAACGTATCCCCGTATCACAGTCAGAAGTATGAGCTGGGACCCCTGGGATTTGCTAACAAGAGGTGAAGTTCAAGACAACTACACTGAAACTTAACGAACAATTTCTTAAGCATTTAACTTTCCAGGTAACGCTGATGACTTCGTGAGCAAAATCAGTTTTCGAATTTTAAACGTGAATTTGGTCAGGTTTAGGTAGTACATTTGGTGAGGCTATCACACCGCAATCAAATAAAGGAAATCAAAGACACTACACTTGTACCACTGTACGGTGCAAAGTTACTGAAACTAGCTGTTGTTTTTTTAGGAGTAAAAAGCCGCCTCCTCACATCTTGGGTTGTAGTAGAGGCTTATCTGGGTATCTTCAACACAAGCCCACAAACAAATCAGCATTAACTTCAGGATTCCAGATCCAACTGATATCCAGAAATTAAGCATTTTCTTAGCAAACTCAAAGAAAAAGCAGAACTTACAAGAGTTTATTTCACAAATACAACGCTTTGCTAGATAAGGAAAGTAGAAGAAGTCCTGCAGTACCGAGGAATTTGGGAATTTTACAGCTGCTCACCGATTTTGTGTGGTCCGGCCGTGGGGCAATAACAGGAGGAGGAGCTTCCTCATCATCCTCATCATCATCTGCCACAGCTGTTGATGGTTCCGAACCTTTGGCATTGCCCTACATTTTTACCAAATTAAAAAAAAATTAATAAACAAACAGAATTGTTTCCCCTACGGCGTTAAAGACTTGCTTCTCCCCCCTCGCCACATGAAGATTAAAGAATTCTTCTTGTTGTCAAAAGAAAATAATAGGTTGAGTGGTTTAAGTGCCCTACTGCATTTTATTACAAGACTAAAATACTCTCGCTCCAGTGACATATGCTCTGTTGATGCCCCAATTTATGTTTTTATTCCACAAAAATCTCATTTCATTTTACACTACGAGATTCAGTACACAGCAAATGCAGAAGACCTGAGCTTTTATGCAAGTACGAATATACAAAGAATAGCAAACACACTCACCGTTGGTGTTCCTGAAGCGAAACCATCTTTTTCTAAATAGGACAAACAGCAGAATACATAAAATCATCAGAAAAAATAATAAAGAGCGAACAGAGTGAAGAACACAGAGAGCTTTGGAGATGATTTTTCAGCTCTCAGAAAGCAAAATTTAACAGTCACAACTGCTGCAAGTTTCTAAAATCCTCCCCTAAGGGCCGACAAACCCACTCGGTGTTCCAAACCGAGCACTGATCATCACATTTATGTGTTCTGCCTTATCGAGATGTGAAACCAGGCTCAAACGGGTATTTCTGTTCCCTTAGCAGTATCTTGAATCAAGGATGAGAGTATTACAAAGCCGTATTACTAAGATATTTTCAGAAACAGTTTGAAGAAAACTAGGTAGAACTGCATATGTTTGCAGGGCAGACATTCTCTCAACCTCCCACATGGCTCCTGACCTGAGAACCACAACTTATTTTGCATCTTCGATGTCACCACATGGTGACATCCAGTTCACAGGCAGCTGTTTTAGCCACAGACAGGAGGAGCAAGGTCTCCAGCACAAAACCAATTCATCAGAGTCTCAGAGCCTCAGTTTCATAAACACAGCCCGTTAAAGTTAATTTTGGCTGTTAGTTTGGATTATGCAGTTCCACATCTTTCCCCTCTCCACTTAAAACAGGAAATTAACCGGACAACACCAGTTTCCAGTAAGTTTTAAATCCGTCTTCGAATTTGTTCCTCATCGAAAAGTAGCTTGCCCTCTCAGCATTTTAATCTGATTTATTATTCTGAAAGAGCGGAAGACTTGTGTTCCAAACACCCAACTCCCCTTCAGTATGCCTCGGATCTCACCTGGGGCAGAAAAACTCAGATACTTCTGTTTTGCCGTGTCTTTGGAGTCATAGAACTTCAGCACATCTAGTACCGCCTGAGGATTTTTCTTCTGTTCTAGCTTTGTGATATTTGAGGTCTGCAGCAACCGAGCCCATTGCTCTGGCATTCCCTGAAATAACAGGCAATTTTAAGCATCCTTCTGGTATTTTCAAGTTTTAAAAGGCAGAATAAATGTATTTCCTCTATAAAAAGCATAACACATATAGCCTTAGACACATGAACAGGTGGGAGGGGTTTTAACAGGGAGTCGTATGTCCATAGGTGACACAATCCACAGCCGAAATCCCATCCGAGTGCTCAATATCTCAGGCACTCGGGGGCTCCAGGCCCCTGTGCCTAAGTGACACCCCCTCTTTTGGGTGTATTCAGCCAGATGTGAGCAATGGGAATACAAAAGCGCTCAACAAAACCACTGTCACCCACTAACGAATGTAAACTGGAGAGGGTTTCTGAGGGAAGGCTCCTGAGGTGACACAACATCAGATGTGACATTTACACTAACAGGCCGCAGTCTCCTTGCTCTGTGCGCCGTACAAATACACAGTAAAATTATTTCTTTGATAAAAATTAACAACAGCTTCAGTATAGCGCTGACCCATGGCTGTTTTCTGAGTAGCTCCAAGGCCGGTTTACTTACAGTGAACTCTCCAGTAACGGCATCGAAGCCAACGTGGATGGTGTGCTCAAAATCTGATGGGGGGGAGATCTCCGGCCCTTCCTTCTCCTTCTTCTTGCTTCCTGAAAAAGAGATTCAAAGATGTACTGAGCAAAGATTTGAAGTCCTATTGTCTCCGTTTAATATAATCGACCCAAGTAGCACAACACTTAGGGTGAAAATAACCATTATTCTGTTTACTGGAGGGAGGTGTTTACAAATGCAGCACAGTGATTTAATATTTTCAACTTGTTATAGACTTCACCTAAGAATGGAGGACTCGTTCCATTCAAATCATTTCTACTACGGTAGCAGGCAAATAAAGAGATTAAAAGCGCCACAGTGCAAGGAGCTCTGTTGAGCATAAGAAATCCAAACACATGAAATGTTCACAGTGCAAAAATAGACATGTTAATAGGGATTAGGAAGAACAGCAAAGAAAGCTTCATTTCAACCTCAATTTCACCCTAAAGACAGTTAAAATGCAGTTGCCTCACTGCTCCAATTCAAGGTAATTAATGCAAACGAGGACTTCCTGTGATGAAGATAAGAGTTTATAGCCTCGGAGCAATTACCTAATTTAAATTAAAGGGTTTGGGATTGCATAAGTACCAGAAGCAAAAACAGATAATGAGGAAGACCATGTGCACAATCCAACCCAGCTCCAATTAAATTTATAAGACGTTTTATAGCGCCTGGGGTTTGGGTTTTTTGCCTTTTTTTTTTTTTACCCCCCGACAAAGTGAAAATAAAGAAAACTGGAAGACAATTTGTAGTTAAATCTAAATACAAAATACACCGTTCTGTTCGTTTGACTCGGAAAAGGTTCAGAGGTGAAAGGTGGAAGGTTTCAGGAACCTGTTTTCTTGCTGTTGCAAAAAAAAAAAAGGCTCCCTCTTCATTAATACATGGTAAAAAGTTACCGAACGTGGGGAAAGTGTAGATGACGCTGCTCAGAGCCAGAGAATCCGTCTGAAATCCCCTCGCGCCGGCGGAGAGGAAACGGGGAGCCGAGGACAATACTTACAAACGAAAAGCCATGTGGGCTGCCCCAGCCGAACAATGCGCTGGAAAGACAGGGCGATTATAAACAGGATATCTTGAATATGGCTGCGCAGGTCAGAGCCAAAAAAGCAAAGGGACGGTCAAATGTTCTCAATTAGTATCGTGCAGTCACAGGACAGGAGAAACTTGCTTATGAGGAAAAAATTAAGCGCTGTTTTTCCCCCCCGATCTCTTGCAGTTGTTTACGTGAAAGCAAGGGGAAAAGAAAGAAAAAAGTTAAATTCCTCAGGAAGGTTCTTCTTCGGGAGATATGTAGGGAACAGGAGCTGATGCTCAAACCAGCATGTGCTGCGCAAATAAACCCACTCCACCCAAAAATACAGGCATTTTATTAGCGGGTGAGTCAAGGAGAGTGAAAATCCCTCCTCTGCCCACAGGAGCAGCACTTCAAACACATGCAAGCCAAGAGGTCCTGGCAAGAGGCAAATCCCGTGAGTCACAGGTTGGCAGGACGTGGCTGAGGCCACAGCGAGGCCACGCGGCTCCGCAACCCGTGTGTGCGGCACGGCTCGGTACCAACCGGGAACCCCGGGAATAAAGGGTATTGAGTGTTCCACAGAGCAAGTGAACCTGAGGTGAGGTCCTGGCCCTGCAGAGGCAGCAGCAGCACGGGGGACAAAAAGGGGACCATGAGCCAGCGATGTGCCCGGTGGCCAAGGAGGCCAATGGTACCTGGGGCGTGTGAGGAAGAGTGTGGCCAGAAGGTCGAGGGAGATTGGAGGTTGTTCCTCCCCCTCGGCTCTGCCCTGGTGAGGCCGCATCTGGAGTTTTGTGTCCAGTTCAAGAATNACAGGAGGGTCCATGTGAACATGAGGAGAAACTTGTGTGCTGGGAGGTGCCAGAGCCTGGCCCAGGCTGCCCAGAGCGGGTGTGGAGTCTCCTTCTGTGAGACATTCAAACCCGCCTGGGATCCTGTGTGATCTGCTCTGTGACCCTGCGTGAGCAGGGGGGTTGCACTGGGGGATCTACAGAGGGCCTGAAACCCAACCAGGCTGGGATATAGTCCCTCTGGTCCTGGGAAGGGGGAAGACGCGAGTCCTTCAGAAGGATTTGGTGGAGAACTGCTCATAATTTTCCCATCTGATTAAGAAAGTGCCTCAAAAATACAACTGGACTCTTTTTTCCCCTCCAAACGAAGCCACAGGCACCCACCAAGGCATCACCCAAGGCGCTTCACACCCCCTCCCGCATCGCAAGCCCGTCCTCAGGCATCCCTCGCTTCCCACCAGCCAACCTCCGTACGCCAGGCAAGAAACGCAGACATTTCCCCACAGCCTGCTGGTCGTAGGTAGATAACTCCAGGTGGTAAACTGTGAGTTACGGAGCCGCAGGTGCAACCACACTGAAATCCACCCGGTCTCGAGCGTGTCATATACACCATCCCGGGCCCAGGCGATGCCCCCGGGCACCTCCTGTAATAAGTTCTGCTCAAAACCCACCATTTCTTGGTTTGCGGGACTATTTTAAAGCCTTCCAAAAACACACGCAGGTTCATTTAACTTCAGAAGTCCAGCCAAGGAAATTCATGGCAATTAAGCACTCTAGTAAGAAGATGACTATCACCTCATTTATCCTAAACAATGGAACTAAAGGGGGGGAAAAAACCTCCACGACTAGGTCATTAAATAATCCCTTCAAACTCTGATGATTATTTCAGCGCAGAACTAGCTCAGACTTGGGGCAGCAATTCTATATTTGCTAAACTCCCCCATCTGTAGCGAGTCCCCTAAAGGCCACCCTGTCCCCAACAGCATCTCCCGCACCATACGGACAGAGATCTGCAGAACAAAGCCAAACAACCTTCTCCCGTCGCAGGCCTGGTTGCTGCAGCCTCGTACGTGTACAAACGAAGAACACCTCCACTTTCTGAAAAGGAAAACTCACCATTTTTATAGCACTTTGTTAATTTTTGCACTGGCTGGAGAAATTTTTCCCATGAAAAGAATTCCCACTACAGGTCAACGGATTCTTTTTGCGTATAGTCCCGTCATATTAGTAAAATCCAAGCAGGATGTTAATATTTCTGTTAAGCTTCCCAGCAGCAGAATTTAAAGAAAAAAAACCACCCCAAATTTATTTAAATAATTTAAATGAGGGTGCATCTCGGCCACGCTAATGAACAAAACAACTAACATCTGACTGTCGGTTTAGTGCCAGAAAGTCACAATGTCCATTTATATTCTGCTTACATTTGACAGTCAGTTTGGCGGTCTCGAGGGCCGAAAACATTTCTTGGGATGGTTACACCATCTTTGCTGCAGGTCAATCAATCAACAATTTGTAAAATTTGTAAAATTTGTAAAATTTGTAAAAAATTGTAAAAATTTGTAATTTGTAAAAAAAATCCCACAACTTGCAGATAGTTTCTTCAAGCTGCATAATTCAGTTACCATTTTTCCTAACCACATTATCTTGCCGTGGAGTAAAACCTGCTTTGTTTCAGCAGGACGTTACTTTAAATACTTTTTAACATCTAGGAAAGAGAAACTGGCACCATTTTATCCAAAAACATACTCTGCTCAGCAGAAATTATGTCTTCTATCCTTAGTTTGCGTCACAAAATATCGGCAGGGATACAGACACATGCTAAACAAGTATCCAGATTAACTTCTGTAAATTTGGTACACGTCTGTATTTATAGAGTAGTCGGAATAAGCTTAAGTAAAGGGACTCTCAAACAAATCCAAAGGAGCCAATACATCTTTAGACAAGTCTTCAAGCACCTCCCCAGCCATTTCAGAGACGAACAAACCCCAAGATGGAAAGAGGAAACGCCCGAGGAGAAGTAAAGGCGCTAGAGAACGTCACAAAGCTCTCCAGCACCCACTTGCATTCATCATTTGTTTCCCAACACAAGCCAGTATTAATATTACTAATTCAGAGCAAGGAAAACCTTTCACGTGGGGTTTATGGTCAATCTTATGATACCCCCATTCGCCAAAAGGGCCACAAATGCCCTGAGGAACAATCATCCCACCGGCATCATGACAAGCACCATCCCAGCTCCTGAACCATCCTCCTAGGCTGAAGATGGACAGATGGGATCCTTCCACCAGATGTATTAATACTCGGCAGCACTCACCGCAACCTCTAGGCACTTCCTCTCAATATAACGGTAAAACACCAGTTCCTGCACCCAGATCCACCACCTCCACAGCCCTGGAGTCTCTTGGGTGCTGCCACCGACCTGTAGTAGCTCCTCACATTCTTACACACTTACCTCTTTAAGGCTGGTAAGAAAAGCCCACCGCTTCTATTGCTGTAACCCAGCCACGGACAGTTATTTCACAATAAGTGACCTTGTGAAATAACTATTCTGCTTCCAAAAGCTACACTGGCCAATTCTTTCCATCCTCCGAAAAGGAAAAACACACCCACCGTTTGGAGCAGAAATTCCGCCAGATCTTGCGAACACGGGGAAGCTTGTGTTTGTGTGCAGAGGGATTGCTCACCCAGCTGAGCGAGGGTAAAAACCAGCCCTGGGGAAAATCCTTAGCTAAGGGAATAAATAACCGGAGGAGCAAAGTCTCTGGAAACAGTCAAACCTGTGTTGGCGTGACCGAACCAGCCCTGCCCGGCACATCAGCAGGGAGCCAAGAGCAAAATTAGCAGATATTAAGAGCAGCAGGGTCTTTCCCCATGTGCATCTTAATATTCGTCACAAAAACACTAACTGGTAGAGGTTAAGAAAATGCATAGGAGTTCGAGGTCAGGCTTATAAGTCCCTGCGCAGTTTTACCGTCCCAGATGTAAGAAGATCTTTCTATCTGTGCAGTATTTTCTTGTACGCGGATACAGACACCCTGGAGAACCAGGGTCAGGGCTGCAGTGCTGTATATACACTCATCATACAGAAAAGAGGAGAGAAACTAAGCACAAATAAAGTTTAGTTTCATTACAGTAAACTTTTCTCAGAAATCATCCTTGTTTACAGCAATCCAGATTCTTCTCCCACTAGTTTTTAATCCTAACAGTGCAGTTACACAGACAGAACAACTTAATTCTTCTCAATTCCCCTTCACGCACACTGCACCTTCCTCAATATTTCTTTACCACCTTTTTTCTCCTCAAGGTACCACATAAATGGTCAATGACGTGAAGTATCTTCCAAAACAACTGGATGCTCAGTTCAAAGTAAAAATCTGCATTTAGCGTAGCAAAACGGCATGTAATATGATACTTAGGAATCACAAACATTTATTAGGCTTGTTTGGAAATGCATTCCTTTAAACTGGGCAGCAAACATGAGAAGCAATAGGTGGCGGTTTGCCTCAGCGAGCTATTTAATTTTTCTCACTTAGCATTTCACGTTCAAACATCCCAGTGCAAACAGAAAGAACATCTCAGCTCATTAAACACATACATCCAGCTTTCAACACTTCTTCTACACTTGGACAAGCTCGACTCAAATGTCTAAAGAGCTACGAAAACTTAGAAAAAGTAAAGGAATAAAAGTAGTAACCTCGGAAAACGGAGGCATCTTACCTTTTTCAGCGCCAATGAATATGGAGATGATTTTATTCCTAGGTTTTCTCTCCTCTGGTACAGAAGGCAGGGGTTTCAAGCTGTGGTTGGCAGACAACGGGTCTTTGCCCCCCGAACTGAAGATAGCGCTGTTCATCCGGACGGGAGGAGCTGGTGGCTTGTCTTCCAGTTCTCCATTGTGAAACATGGTTCTCAACAGCTAGTGACAGCCCTGCAACAGAAATCATCGCTTTAATATAGCAGCATAGAATATAAAAATGTAGCTTTTCTTGTGTTGGCTGACAGGGAAGGAACCGGGCAAGCACAGCACTGGCAGACACCGATGTCTCCACTAAAGGAATCGGATCCTGTCCTCATTCACACTTCTGGGCCACCCGCTCATTTGTGCCAGCAGCAGCATTTGCGGGATGGAAAGACAAACTTCTCCAGCGATAAAACCAACCCAGACAAAAAGAACAGCCCGTTATCACACAGAGCAGTTCCCAGACCTGGTTCGCTATCCGTTTACACAAAGGACAGCACAACTTCTTTTAGGGGGAGCTCCAAGCCAAAGAGCTTCATGTGCATTCATTTTCGCCATTTATCAGACGAGATCCCGGGGAGAAAACAATAGCTTATAAGTCATAATTCACACTGTCCACATTAAGTTGTATCAAGAATATCTCCACCCAAATTACGCAGCCTACATTAAAGAGGATGGGACTAAGATCCACTGGATAGATTCCACTTCTGAACGAGGACTTTGTGCCACACTTTTTCCATTTGGAAAAAGAATATACACTATCACCACAATCCTCCTTGAGTCCTTAACAAAAACATGAGCGTGATCAGGAGCAAATAGCTGCTAAAGCTAAAAGCACCACACAATAAAACATCTACATTACACATTCCACATTCACGAAAATCTGCGCTGGCTTTTCCTCCCTCCTCATAATATCCTGGAGATTCTCCTCTAAAAAACAGGCAGATTCTCTGCTATGGGGTAAATAGCACAAAGACATAGAGAAATTACATCATGATGACAGCTCAATAATAAATATGCTTCTCATTCCTCCATACACTTGATTTAACATCTCTTTGTTGACCTCCTCGTGTCCTGACAGTTTGGGAAACGCCCAGTTTGCTGGTGTCTACCAGCCCATCATAGTCCCAAAGCACGACTCAGCCCCAGCCACACCACAGCGCCATCCCTAAAAATCGGGATAAAACGGCGCAGTTCACACCCAATTATCACGCTTCATTTTCAAAGGATAAATACTGTGCTATCCGATGTCTCGGCACAACACGCACCTCGCACGACGCGCTCTTAGCGGCAGAACTAAAACCAAGTGGGCTGCTGTTCCCTGTCCTCGCATACAACACTGTCAGATCCTAATGAAGAAAAGTAAAACAGGTGAGCAACCTGAATTAATCCAGCACAAGAGCATATTGGTTTATGTCATGAAGCTCGAAAGGGATTTAAAGGAATTATCATCACAAACGCCCGGGAAAGCCTATAATTTCTGTACAAATACCACAAGCAGCATAAAGCAAGGTTGTAGAAGCACACGTGAAAACTGGACCTGTGCTGGTTGCCCCAAATCCTTAAAGACTGATAGAGAACAACGAATAAATAGACCTGCAACACTCGAACGTGTCCGCAGGGATGCGGTTGTGAATCGGACTGCGATTCCCATCCTCCTGCAGCCTCCCCAGTTCGCTGACTGATTGCTCTTTCAGATGTTGCCAAGTTATCTGCAGGATCTCCTGTGTTTTCCAGTACCTACGCTGCAATACGGGGAAAAAATTAAGAGCCCTCCAATCTAACTGCAGGTCTGAGCAGCCTACCCGTGGGGATTTTAATTCCAAAGGTTTTTCTAAAAATACATATTGTTTGCCTCCAGTTTGAGGCGTAGAAGTTTCTGGTCTGAGCCACCAAATCAGATATAGGGTACTTAAGAGTCCTATTGAAGTTGGGCTTGGAGTGATATAATAATTACAGCATAATCCATTTCCCTTATGCTCATCAAATCTCAGAAAATAGTAGGACACAGGGTTCTCAGCTAACCGAATGCAAGTGGACATTTAAAAGAAATCATCCTTTTGAACAAAGACAATCAGATAAATAAATCGTAGGAGGTAAAGAAGCACATGACAGAACTTTAACACCCAAATCATATACTATGTGAAGAAAGCGACATCATGAGTAGCCTCCTGTGTTTTCCTAAAGTAAACCCCATTATTTTCTCCGTCTGTACATTTCTTTGAGCTGCCTGATGTTGGCAAGAGCAGGATGTCGGGATAACCAACCAACCTGCATCTGAAACTGGGCAAGAACAGACTCCAAGCTCATACTAATTCCCTCGGAGAGCTCAGTCACTGAGTTAGCAACAGCTACACGGTGTTCAGGCCGCAAATTAAATAAAAAATACTGCACTTTTGCTTACATATTTGTAAATTAATTTCTCCCTATAGTAAAACTTCTCAGTTTTCAGCGACACAAGCAGCTGATCACATACTCAGTGTTCCAGCTTCTCGATCTGAAATGAATTATTCCTTAGCGCCTTGCGTGCTCAAGACAAGAAGATGTCAAGCAACAAGCTGGAAGCACCTCTATGGGAATCCAAAACTCGCCTGTTCCACAAGAAAATAAGGTGCTTGGAGAAAACAGCATCTGCGCAGAACCCTCGGAGCTGCAGTTCTGATGGGTGTTTCGTGTTCCAAGCGTTCAGAAACGTCCTTGACTTCGCTCCGAGGAGCGGAGGAGGAGAAACAGACTGAAAGGGCTTGGGCATCAGCTCCGTCAGTCGCAGTTAAAACAAAATCCTTCAAGCCCATTAAATCTGTGGTTTAGCAAAACCTCAGCTTTCCGGGGAAACTTAAGAGACGTGATTTATTTAATAACAGAAAGTAGTATGATTTCAGGGCAGCTGTTTCAAAGACCGCTGTTTGAATAAACTGCTAGATCCAACACCGTTTTGCACAAAGGGCCATTTCGATGCGCAGCAGCTTTGTTTAAAGAAAGAGTTTAAAGCAATAAAGTTTAAAGCAATTACAACAGCTCCACTCAGAACAGATCGCTTCAGGAAACAGAAGGCTGATCCTTCCGTCCTCATCAGAAGTTAAAAATCAATCATTTTGTTCAGGTTCAAATGCAAACTGAGTGCAGAAGAGCAGCTCCCGTCTCTTTTACATCCTTACCTGGCTTCATGATGCAGGGAAAGTTTCCACAGGGTCAGGAAGCACTTTTGAAAGTGCTGCAGAAGTTTGGCGTTATGGGCAGTGACTGGAGGAGGGATTAAAAGAAGAAGGAAAAAAAGGAGCGCAAATCCAACCTGAAGCTCCTTTCCTGCTCTCTCACCCCTCGGAAGAGGAAAAGCAGCCCGTCGATTTACCAGCAGCGAGATGTAATCACTCTTGCCCCACCATCCGCGTGGCTGCCGTGCTGCATCACGGCTTGTGGAGAGAATCACAAAGACAGGGGAATTTTCATTTTTTTTGCAGTGCCTGCCAGGAGTCTGGCAAAGGGGACATCAGGTTCATATTTATCATCAGACAACGCAATTAATGGCGGGGTTTGGCTTTTTTTTAGCTTGGTTGAAAGATATTTACTAAAATGGTTAAATGAAGTTTGAGCAAGCTCATAAAAGTATGTTCAATCAGGAAGAAAGATGACAGAAGCAGCAAAGGTAATATATGGAAGAGGATGTAATCAGGGCAGAAGGATTCACTTTCACCTTTGCCAGCGGAGATAATACCAGTAATAATAATGTATTTGAGCACATCGGTAACTCCCCCACAATCACTAGTCGCGCTACATTTAATTACAAGAACTAGAAGCAGTGGAATGAACCACAGAGACAGGCTGCGGAGCTGCAAACAACACCCAACTACAGACTGCAGACACTCATTCCCAGCACAGGCCAGTGCTGCAATCCACTGCACGCACAAAAAGTGGACGTAAAAGCAGATAAAAGCTTTTCTCCCAACAGTTCTGCTGCTTACTCCAAAAAACACGCTCACAAGGACGAGGATAAGGATGCTTCTCAGCCCTTATCTCCAGTATATGACACTAGTCCCAATAGCTGTCCCCTCTTTGTGACAAAGGCTTCTTGTCCTGCTCTGGGGCAGCAAAACTGGAAGTGTTTTCTTCATCCCTGGCAGCCTGAGACACCACGGTCTCCAGCAACACTGGGAGACCTGAAAAAAGGTTCCTCGGAGCTGCAACTCTTCTCTTTCCACCTTTCGGCGGTGAGGCTGAGGCCAGGCAAGCACAGGGAAGCTCCTGCGCAGCCCCTGCAGCGACCGACGTGCACACGCGCTCAGAGTTTCATTTCTAGGGCGACGTTGCAGGAGTCAGTTCTGCTGCTCGCTTTCTTCCTTTTGGGGAAGAAAAGAGCCCATTAAGCTACGGCGTACCCAGGTCACAAAGAGAGACGGCGGTTCCTGTCGCTGCCACTGGTGGGAAAACACCCGGAAACATAACCCCGAGTGAGTAAAAGCTGGAAAATAAAGTGAGAATTAGGCAGTTTTCAGAAAGCTGATGAACGCGCGCTGCTGCAGCACATCAGTCTGCGTGCTCTGGCTTTGACTTTTTGTTGTTTTGTTTTGTTTTTCCCCTCAATTCCCCCTTGTGTGAGCACAAAACATGGCTGCTTCCTGTAGAACTTCCTACGTGCAGCTCTTCACAGAATCCCAGCATCCCAGGCTGGTTGGGTTCCAGGACCTCTGTAGATCCCCCAGTGCAACCCCCCTGCTCACAGGGTCACAGAGCAGATCCCACAGGATCCCAGGCGGGTTTGAATGTCTCAGAGAAGGAGACTCCACACCCGCTCTGGGCAGCCTGGGCCAGGCTCTGGCACCTCCCAGCACACAAGTTTCTCCTCATGTTCACATGGACCCTCCTGTGTTTCAGTCTGTGCCCGTTGCCCCTCACCCTGGCGTTGGGCACCACTGAACAGAGTCTGGTCCATCCTCTGACACCCACCCTGAGATATTGATCCCATTGATCAGATCCCTCTCAGCTTCTCTTCTCCAGCTCAACAGCCCCAGCTCTCTCAGTCTCTCCTCATCACAAAGATGCTCCAGACCCCTCAGCATCTTTGTGTCCCTCCACTGGACTCTCCAGTGATTCCTTGTCCTTCTTGAACTGGGGAGCCCAGAACTGCACACAACTCCAGATGGGCCTCACCAGGGCACAGCAGAGGGGCAGGATGAACCTCCAGCTTCCCCCAGCCTGCTGGTCACACTCTTCCTCACACACCCCGGGCTGCCGTGCATTAGGAAAAGCGTGACCAGCAGTTCGCCCTCTTGTNCCGTGCATTAGGAAAAGCGTGACCTCTTAGGTCATTAGGAAAAGTCTGTCCTCTTGCGCGGGTCCCGGCTGCCTCGGCCGCCCTGGGGACGGGTACCACAGCTGGGACGCTCCTGGCCCCGCCGCAGGGACGTGCTCCTGTGGTGATGGGATGCACCACCGAGCCCCCTCTCCAACACCCGGCTGCTATTGAGCTCCTCTGATTACTAAAAAAGTACGTTTTTCCTCCCCTACTTGCTTGCGGAACGATTGAAGGGAAATAAAATGAAATTGAAGACAACTGTTTTCCTATCTGCTACAGTGCACAGTCACATTTTCCCTGGAGCACTCATACTTGAGCAGATTAAGTTTTAAATATGCATTTTATGTGCATACGCATCAGTCTTACAGTGTAGAACTGCAAGGCTGCAAGTAGGGGGTCAGGAGATGGTACCACGTATCAAATGAAACAGCTGGTGTAGAAAGTTCTCACGTCATAATGAGCTGAATTTGCCTTCTTAAGATGTTAAAATTAATGTAGGTGAGGAGTCTAGGCTGCACCTGTATTTCACTGCCTGCTATGTGATGTGAAAGTAAACTGGACTACTGCTTGGATTGAAAAAAACAAAAGAATAAAAAATATATAAACGAAGCTCTGAGCTGTTTGATAACATGCACATAAATTCCTACTCCTGGCAGACAATATCCCAGTTTTACACTGCCGCTTAAGCCACAGATCTCTGAAGAGCCAGAACGAAATCAGTGAAATTAATCTAATCTTCCATATGTTCATACCCAGACAGGAGGCTGACAGGGCTGCAACCTGAACTCAGGTCTGTTTATTGCAGGTAAAAATGATCAAGTCATTTCCTCTTGACAATGTAACACAGAAGGAACAACAAGAACGTCAAATTCAAGCCTGTTCCGCGGGGTTGATGAAAAAGCAGAAGTAATGGATTTCAGGCTAAGAATGCATTAAGAAACAAAACCACTTTGCTTTTGAAATCATGATCCTCGATGTGCCACTCCAGCTGCAGGACATTTTTGGGGCACCACCTGAAACGGCTGCAAGAACTGCAAGACATCTGGGCCCCGGACATAGAGAACGGGCATGGGAGAGGAGAAGGAGGATGAGAGGAGAAGGAAGGAGGATGAGAGGAGAAGGAGGGAGGATGAGAGGAGAAGGAGGGAGGATGAGAGGAGAAGGAGGGAGGATGAGAGGAGAAGGAGGGAGGATGAGAGGAGAAGGAGGNNNGAGAAGGAGGATGAGAGGAGAAGGAGGATGAGAGGAGAAGGAGGATGAGAGGAGAAGGAGGATGAGAGGAGAAGGAGGATGAGAGGAGAAGGAGGATGAGAGGAGAAGGAGGATGAGAGGAGAAGGAGGATGAGAGGAGAAGGAGGATGAGAGGAGAAGGAGGATGAGAGGAGAAGGAGAGGAGGAGGAGGATGAGAAGAGAAGGAGGAGGATGAGAAGAGAAGGAGAGGAGGAGGATGAGAAGAGCTCAAAAGTGACACAAGCCCTGCCGGTAAGCGTATTTCCCCATCCTTACAGCTATCTGCACAGCGGCTGTCAGTCGGTGTCTTCCTGTAAAGCCTTATAGGGCGCTGCTGGCAGCACTTGTCATGCACAAAGAGCGGCATCCGGGACGGCCAGAGCGGAGGAAAACGGCAAAAATCAACGTCTCTCGCAAATAAACCTCCAAGGCAGATGTCAAGCGAAGTAAAAAAAAAAGCGCAGAGAAATTAAAAGCAATACAGTAAAAAAGCTAGTGTGCGATGCTCCAAGAAAAGACCAGTGTAACAAGACGGACTGAAGGCAGTCGTGTCCCACTCTTGGTTTATATTATAAATATAAAAAATGAAAATGTCTGGAGACTCATTCCCACTCCACTGACCCCAAGGTTTAGCTCGTCCTCAGCCTCCCCACACCACCACCTTTTAATCCCTGAAAAAAAACCACCTTACTGGAGGAGATGAGACTTGATGCTTCATCATTCCGGAGAAGGCGGCAAACAGATATTCACACCGTGCAATTTTAATGTGGAGGTCAGAGGGCTGCTCTTTTCATCAGCTATTCCATCTTCTCGGACCAAACAGATTTTGGAATCCAAAAGCAGAATGAAATGTCTGCATGGGTATTTTTCTTTCCCCCTTTCTCCCCGCCCTTTTTTTTTTTTTAAGGGCTCCTGTTGAGCAATAGATTTCCTGTGATTAGCTCACTTAGTACTGATTATAGTTCACTTCCTCCCAGGGATTAGCTGAAAGCAGCTTTCTGACAAGTTTTTATTCAGCCGGTGCTACCTCGCCACAGCTCGCTTCCTGCCCCATCTCCAACAGCGCCGTAGCTCAGCGGCTCATCCATCTGAAATTATCGGACAAATTTCACAGAACCAGCAAATCTCAGGTCAAACAATTTGGTTTGGATGCTTTGCCTTCCAACTGGAAGCGTCTGGATCCATGCGATTTATTGAATCAGACCTTCAAAAGAGATTTCTGGGACAGTATGAGACTACCTTCCGAGGCTGAAAATACTGATCTCTGCGACTCAGAAACGCCGTGCAAAAAAACCAGCAGTGGCAGACAAAGAATTACTTTCTTGCAGGCTTGGCAAGTGCGGCCGCAGATCTTCTGCCGGCCAAAAGAGAACTTGTGCAAAAGCAAGAGCAACCTTGATAATGGGCAGCAGGAGCCAGGAGGATAATCTGTTCCACCGAGGGTTATTGAAAACACGTGCGCATGCTCCGATGCAACACGCAGCTCTCGAAGCCTTCCCGCCTCTCAAAAGAGAAAAAGAAACAACCCTCACAGGAATTGCTGGAACATCTTCCAGCTTTAGGGGCTCTCAGGTTGAAGTGGTCGGTCAATGCCAAACCACCTACCTGAGAAAACTAAGTTATTTTTATTTAACTTGCATTTATGGGGAGGGGAAACCAGACTAACCTAAGATACCCCCAACAAGCACAGACCTCCCTGATTTACAAGCACAAACAAGCAAGATATCCCCTTCAAATGACGTAGAAAAGAAAACAGGTAAAAAAAGAGAAATTTTTAAAAAAATCTGAGCCTGTCAAACATACACTTTTCATTAAGATTTACATTAACCAATCTGAGTGCTCAGCAAGGCCAACCCACTAAGGGACACAATAAACTGCCAGTGCCTTTTTTTCCAAATTAACAGCTGCAAGCACTAATTCGCCTCCTTCAACCAGCAAGGCCGCAACCTTTTCTAAAGGTTTTATAAAGGTTTATAAACAGGTCCTTTCTTGCAGTCTTCTCTTTACTGCTACATGTCACAGAGGCAACACATAATCCTCTCATTCTAACAATACTAGAGGAGAACCCCAGTCTTGTGCAAAATCAACCTGAATGACACATATAGCCAGTTAAATTCTTTCCATTTTGTCTTTTTCCGACCCCTCAATTTCCTTCTTATTTTTGCCGAGTCACACAAACAGAAGGGGAAAACACAGCACAGAGAAAACTAACTGCTGTTTAATTGCCAAGTGAAAAAGAGAGTTGGGGAAAGAAAAAAAGGAATAAAAAAGCACGGTCGAACAGCAGAAATTTTTAAAAAGGCAGAAAGGGAACGATCTTTTTGTTCAGAAGAAGGAATTGTCTCTCTGAAACTGTAATGAGATGTGCTTACCATGCACCAAGTTACAGAAGACAAATATCCTATTCATGGGGTATCCGAAAGGGTTACTAAGGCTTCCTAAAGAAAAATATTCCTCAAACCCACTGCCAAAGTGCATTACAACCTAAAGCAATTCAACTATTTACTCCTTAAGGCACTTAGCAGATGTGCAAAGTCTTGCACTGAAAACGAGCAACCAGTCTGCGAAAATGTCATTTTAGGAATAAAACCAGATCCCGGGCTTTTTTGGCAGCCGTCACCTTCTCATCCCTGACAGTGGACAAAAAATAAATGTATTTCAGCTTCATCGTGTAGTGCTTACGGCTCAGTCATCCTCACCCCACAGTGCAGGGACAACAAAGTACAACTTTCATGTAATAATCGATAAAGATGGGCGAAGCAGCTCGCACTTCTAGGATTCCGGCAGCCTTCCAAACGGGCAGATCGGGTTCGCAAAGTCTGTATATATAGCAAGAAAAAATAATGCCACAATAGCAGAAAAGACAAATTTTCCTCCCAAATCTTCATTTTTACTCTGAATTCGGATGGGGGGAGGATGATGTCCTAATTATCAGCTATGTTTTGTGATTGAGAAACAAGAAAGAAAAGCCCTCAGGGATCCTCTGGTCCAGCCTTTGCAAGGGTCCTGGGAAAAGCCCATTAGCACAGAGGAAATTTAAGCAAATTAACCATACTTGACTTCGCTGCGAGATAGATCTCCGCTTTCTCCCTTTAACCCACGCGTAGCAATCCACACCCACTTGAATCGTCATTTCTGCTTTGTAAAATAAATCCGGCACTATTGAATCGTGGTTGTATATTTTACCACCAGCGAATTAGAAACCTCTTCTCTGCTTTATTAAATCTGAAACAGCTCAAAAGCTACAGGCGACAGCACCAGCCGGGCCTCAGAAGCGACTTCCCAGCTGCTTTTATTTCCCATTTCCCCTGCGTTTGGCAGGAAAACTCACCCAGCGAGGCCGTGACGTGCAGGCCGCAAGCGGGAATTAAATCCTGGAGGAGGAATTAAATCCTGGAGGAGGAATTAAATCCCAAGGGACTGATTTCCATCCTCCGCCCCAGGGCTGGGTAGTTACCACCTACCAGCTGAATTCAGGCCACGCTTTATTTTACACAGCCCACAGCCACAGTTTTCCTTCGAGGAACCATTGTGAACTCACAACGTACTCAAAGGTGTTTGAAAAACTATTCAACCCTCAGCAGGGGAAATTATTTGCCCCTGTTCTAGCTGCTTAAAAACCTGAGTCAACTAAAGACAGACAAGACGCCCTACAGTGTATACAGCCCGTGCAAATCCGTGATTCAAGGTGTTTGTGCTTACTCACATTTCACTAACCAGGAGACACTTTTCAGCCTTTATTTCCATGAGCTGAGGTTTTCTACAAGATCAAAGGAGAATGGGGAAAAGGGCAAGTAGGGTAAGTTTACAAGGAAAGAAAAGGAATGAAGTCTGCATCTCGTGGTTGAGATTCTTCATTAACCTTGGCGTTTACAGGCAGGGAGGGATCACACATTCCAGAGCAAAAGTTATTTGAATAAAAGCTGCGCGGCACGAGGTACCTATAGAGCTTGGTGTATTTTTGTATTTCTAATGGCATTCCCAGCTGTTTAACCCAATCACCGCTCAACAGAGCAATGAGCTCGCTCGAAAAACGTCATGCAGAGAGATCACCAGGAACTCTGATAGAAAAAAGAAAAAAAAAAGGTTTTTTAAACTTCTGGAAATATTATTGGGCAATGGTAAGAGAAGGTTATCCATCCCAGTTAGAGTTCCAGGGCTGAATGGGAAGACAAGAAGAAACACGTGGTGCGTACTGGGATGGCAAAAAAGAGAAAGAATCCAAGATGAAGGGATCTATCAGTCCCCCATCACACCGGTAGAGCTGTCAAATGTCAGCTATGGAAAAAAGGAATAATAAAGGAAAAGACAGGGGGAAAGAGAGAAATAGCTCCCTCTGGAAAAGCTGTATTTTTCATGTACATTATTGGATTCTAGTGGCTGGACAAGGCTTGTGCAAGTGCCTTACACTTCATACCCACACTGAACAGAAATTCAGCCAGAAAGAGCAAAGCCTGCAAGAAATCAAACGCGGGATGTGTAAATACAAAGGCCACTTGAGCACGACAATAGGTCTTTAATAATTAAAAAAAAAAAAAAGACACCACAAAACCAGAGATGGCCTGGGTGGACATCACTCATTTTCTGAGCATCTAGAAAACTAGAGATCGTTTCTCCTGGGAGAGTTCTATTCCATTTGTGCCAGGACAGACAAGTGCAAAAAAGCCACGAGCCTGTTTTTTCCTGGCGTGTTTAACTCTTTTTGGAGAGTTAAAGATATCTAGATGGGGCACACAACCAAATCCTGCAGTCATTGCACAACGTCGCAGGCGATCCCTTCCCCGTTATTTCAAACGGTAAAAAAATAGGACGAAAAGGACAAACTGCAGATGCCACAACTCAAATCAACGTGAAAAACAAAAAATTTCAACATGAAGATGTGTGTCCATCAACAGAAAAAGAGCAAATTAATACCTAGAATAGCACGGGGAAAAGCAAGCGAGGGAAATGGGCTCCGTACATCACCTCCCACCTTCATAATCACCTTTTTGTGAAACTCTCCAGCTTTGCCTTCCATGCTTTTCCAGGTTTGCCATTTCAAAATTACCTGCACGTGTACAAGCCACATATTAATGGATGGTTTAATGCCGCAAATCCTTGAAATGTGGGCAAACATTATTCTACGTCTTTCACGGAGCCGAAGCGCTCACTTGGAAGCTGGAAAGAACAATTTGCATTCAAAAAAACGGACGTCAGAATGAGTTTTTAAAGTAATTTTCTAACTTTTTCCTTTTTTCAGTCATTCCTAGTAAAACTGCTTCTCTCGCTCTACTTACACACAAAGCGTTTTTTATCTAAAATGCTCAAGAAATGAATCCAAACCAATTGGAACCAGGTGTACAAGCTACAAATCAAAAAAATATTTTAAAAATCAGCCAAAAAAACCTTAGCATTGTATGAAAATTTTTAAAAAGTTTTTATTCCTCATATGCTGATGTGGAAACTAATTTTTGCCAAGCCTACAAGACAACTATAGGAGCCAATAAGCAGAAAATATTACAAACTCCAGAAGAGGCACAGCAAGTGCATGATAAAAATCTCATAAATGTGTAGGTATGGAAATAAACGCACAGTGGTTTAAACACCAGTTGTGCACGGTCAAATAAATTAATCAAATTTTCAGTGATGTCATGCATCCTACCATTATATGTTATTATTTTATCCCTGATTTACTGATGGAGACCTAGACATCAATTATCTCCAGCCATCTATGACTGTTTACAGAGGATGCTACAGCACCAGGACCACAAAAATAGATTTTATGGCTCAAGAACAAAATATATTTAAAAAAATAAAAATACAAAAAGAAGAACAGAGTTACCAACTGAGCAGACAAAAGGACTGTGAAAATTACAACAACACAGGATAACCAGCTCTCTGCGAAGCAGAAGAGCTTCCAAAAGAAGCTGTCAAGTTAAAATAATATTTAAACAGTTGACAAAACATAATATTGAACTTGGAAAGCTGCAAAAGACTTTAAAAACCTGCTTGTATCCTTGTATAAATTATGGCACAGAGGCACATATGAGCGCAAACATCATTTGAAAGGTCTCTGCCACTTGTTTTGCCTTTGGGCATCTATCGGGTTGCTTAATGATTTATACAGAACGTTTAGCAACTGGAAGCGTGATCCTGCTGAACTTATTATTCCAAGCGTTTCCTTGGGGTGTTTTATGCCCTTGGTATTTCAGCTGTGAGGCCTGGGCTGGCCAGGCAAGGATGCTGCAGAGCTTGGAAAAGTTTTAAATTCGGTAGCACTCGGAGAAGTTTAAAATTAAGTAGCATTTCCAGCTCCACATAGTAGAACTATGTACCTGTTCAATAAAGAGTAAGTGAAATTCTCATGGGCAGAATGGTAAGATTTTGGTGAAATATTACTGAGCAAGAATGAAGCTTCAGAAAATGCATTTTTGGGAGGCTCAGGCATTTACCAACCTAGTTCTACCTTACTCTCTTGCTTTCAATAATGGTTGTGCAGTTTTGTTCAATGAAGCAGTTGAAGATGTCTATGAGGATGAGACTGAACTCACAGAAAACAGGTCTCAAAGACAAAAGCTCACCCATGAAATGCAGGTTTCCATCCACAAGGTCCTTGCATCCACACATACCACTCCAATGAGAATTATGCCAAGTCTTCCTCTTTTTAATTTACAACACTATTAGCTGCTACCAGTGAGTCTGAACATACAAAAGAGGGCATAAAACATTTTCGTTGCATGGAAGACTTACAAATACTGCGATGATGAAAATTCAAACATACTTTTTTTTAAAAACAAACAATCTCTTTTCATGAAATTCATTGTAACTACGGAAAAAGTTAACCCTAATATAATACCTTTAAAACTGGGCAACTTTTCAAGAGCTTGTCATCTAAGGGGAAACTTTCTCAGGTCTTTTCAATTCTGTTCAGGAAACAGGAAGCAAATTTCAGCAAGCCATTCCAAAAGGGTAAAATACAGAGCTCTGTGAAACTCGGCAACAAAGAGCGAGCCCACAAAATGTCACTTGGAGCGGTGACTTGCCACCAGTCTGTCACCGCAGCGCTCACCGGGAAACGGCCCCAAATCCACCATCGACCAGGTATGTACGGGCACAAAAAGCAAGAACTGATGATACTCATAATTCATTTAGGAAATTAAAAACACAAATAAGAGAAAGGGATGGTTAAGACCCCAAATGTTGAGGATTACTGACAAGTTATTTGACGCAATAACAAAACTGTTAAGGAGAAAAAACTGTTTCAGCAGCATAGGAATCACACTCTGGTTAATCAGAGCGACACGGCACAAGAGTTACATCTATTTTCAATTGTGAGCAAGATCCTTGATAGAGATTTTTCCAGTCAATATGTAGTTTTAAACTTAAAAAGCTTGGTCCTTGGAAGGGCTAAGGAAGTCAAGTCCAAGCATCACCGATCGCTTACCCAAATAAGACCTGGTAGAAAAGAAATGCCAAAGATTAACGTCCAAAAATGTTCAATACAGGGGCAAGGAGGATCCCTGAGTCATGTTTAAAGTGTCTGTGCCAACAATGTGTCTGACAAGTACCTCTTAGCAGCAAAGACTGAACGAGAAAAAAAAAAATTATTTAAATCCTGATAATCCAAATATTGTTTTGCTGGAGTAACAAAATCATCACTACCATGAATTCAACCAAATTAAAAATCATTTCATCTTCGTATTTTCACTTATCCTTCATTCTTTTAGTTTGTTCCCCAACCTTTCTTGAAAACACTAAAACTTTATTACATTAGATGCTCCAAGCTCTAGTATTAATAGCATTGTTGTGGATGTGCTATCTTATAGGTTTACCAGGTGTCTTGTCTTCTTCAAGTAATACTCAATCCAGTTTTACCAGGCATGTTCTTGGGCTGCAAAAAGACTGTAAAACTCTCCAGCATAAGCAAAACAGGGCAAGGAGAATGAGAATTATGCCTCTCAGAAGTAAAATATTTTAAAACGGAGTAATTATTAATGAGAAAATAAAAGACATCAAAACTACACAGCCCCGCTTGTGAAGAAAACCCCCAGACTGGGGGTACTGAATTATTCGGAATTTTTATTTTCCAACAGCTGCCTGGAAGAATAATCTACATCTAAAAATCTCAACACTGAGCCCATCTATTAAAAAAAAAAAATTAAAAAATTCCACGCAAATAAGCCCAGAAGAGCTGGAAAAGCAGCATTCACTAAAGAGTCACCAGCACTGCCAACTCATATAATACTTCAGTTACTGCAAAACGCTCCCCATTCCGCTCTGCCATATACTTTGCAAAGTGCCAGAAACAAAAATCAGGAGGTTATTTGCATGAATTTCCTGCCTGCAGCAGTCACGAGCCTCTTTATTATCAAAGAGCTTTAGCATGTTGGCACCAAGTTCAAATTAACCGCTCTCGTTGCTAAATATCTTTGAATATCCTGAACTACACTGGTGGTTATAACGTCCCAACACTGAAAAAATCAAACATTTCACATCATTTATTTTTGTAACAGCTTGCATTTCACCCATTGGAAAGAAAAAAAAAAAAAAAGTCATAAAGTCATAAGTCTTTCAAAGTCATAAATCATTTAACAACATTAGAAACTTATTTTCTATGCCACAGAAAAAAAACAAAGATGCTGATATTTGGTCACAAGATCTACAAAGAAACACCCGTTTGTTCGTTTGAGATCAGCTCAGCGTAATGTTCCCAAAACCTCAGGAACACACGTGCAAAAGGCAGAAGGAGCAGAAAACCAGATACAAACCCTCTGGCAGCGTCACATCACGCAGCAAAACCAAGTTTAACATCGGTGATTCCTTTCCCGTCAATTTAATTCCCTGATGCAGACCCGGGGATGCAACAGCTCATCGAAAGGGTGGAAATAAAGGTTTTGAGGCCAGGGGAGAGCAAAACTCTCTCCTTTCCCCCTCCAACTAAATGGCTGATTATCATGTTTAGCCAGGTGTAAAATCACGCAGTGCCCTCGCAGTCACGTATTTCTGGTCTAAAACACTCGCAGCAGGTGGATTTAATGTCTTGGTAAAAATCCCAAGCACTCAGGTAATTGAGCGCTATTACAAAACATCAAATATTTCATGAATACAATCAGCCCAAAGCAAAGAAAGCCGGTAACAGCCATCCGAGATGACACAGGTTCAAAAAAAGACTCAACTAAGACCCAAACGTTCTGGACCTGCCCAAGCTGACCACTAACCCCACGGCTAAACTCTGTATTCCCGCACTATATAAGCTGCAAAACTCAAACCACGTTATTTTACGCCGCCCAGCAGCCGCCATCGAACTGGGAAGCATCTCCCAGCACTAACGCAGCGATGGGAAAACCACCTCGGCGGGCGTTCAGAGCAACGTTCCTGTGTAAATCGGCCAAAAAAGGGCTTACGGATGCAGAGCTGCGACTCCGTATTCTCATTTTTCGTTCCGTTCACCTTCAGGGAACGGTCGCTGCTGGTGTTTTAGGACTGATGTGACCAGATCCTTCCTGCGACCTCTGGAGTTCAAAGGGGCCCCTTTCAGCAGCACCTGGAACTGGGCCACAAATTGTTCTTCCTGGATTCCGATATCCTGAATCGTGGCGAAAAGGTCAAAAATGTTTAATGCCTTGCCTTATAAACTCCTGATTGGTCAAACAGTTTAAAACAGAAGTTGAAAGGCTCTTAGGTTTCTTCTCCTTTTACCTTTCAGTAACGTTTTTGAATTTTAAAAGTTGCTCACTTTAAAATATTAATGGAACTTATTAAACAGTAATTTTTCTACATACTAAAGCAGATGCTACACAAGCTGAAACATATTTTCAACTTCCACAAGAAACTGCCCAGCCAGCTCCTGCCTGAATCCCCAAAAGACCCTTTTAAAAGAGGAGATATTTTAATTTTCATTCCTCCAGGTTCTCACTTTATTGAAGACCTTTTCAAGAGGAAAGGGCTTCAAGATTCAAAGGCAATTTTAAAAAGCATCTTCTAGAAACAGTCCTTTTTTGCTCTTGTACAAGAGATACCTCTATTAGCTAAAGGAGTTCTAGACTGAGGGTAAATGAAGAATAAATATAACTTGGAGTAGAAAGTACTACATTTGTTCCTAAAAGAACCCCCACGCTATTGATTAAAACTCATTAAAGAGTTGACTCATTAAAGGAGCTATGGGAAAGCCTATGTATGCTGTGGGTACCCACCGATCCAAACATCCAGCACCTAAACAGAAGCAGAAAACTTAAAAAAATATGTATATACACACACATATATATATAAGTTGAACTGGAAAAATTTTTAGTGTATTTCCATTCCATAATACACCTGCCAGCTGCCGTCATTCCGATTCCCATTATGCTAAATCCCTTTCTTTACATGGTACACCCCTTTTAAATCAGTCCTAACATGTTGGCTCCTTCCTACAGCTGCTTTTCTGCGAAGTGAAACTACAGAGTTAGAAAGAATTAAACCCGTCTTATCAAAATAACTCTTTTAAAGGTAGGAAATGATATCTGCTAATTGGCAGAGAGAAGAGCCCTGACCAAAGATTCAAATATCGTACAGTTGTTGTCAACAGGTAACTGCACATATTCCAGAACATCTCCCAGTTCCAAACTGGTGCTGTTTAAGCACTGAGCTTTGGGCTGGGCTTAGATCCTTTGTGAAACTACAACCTATCTATTATACAAAGCACCCAACACTCCTTAAGAGTCTTAAAAATACTCTGATACCCTAGTAAAGCGTTTCCATCAAAACAATTCTACGCACCTGTACATCGGTAGCAGTGGAATCGAAGATTTTTAAAAGCATTTTGAAATTCAAGAACAGGAGTTACATACATCAATTCAAGAATTTCAAAATCCACTTGTCTCGCCTGAAGAAAAAAAGAAGCCTCCCCAATTTCTGAAGTGTTTCAATATACTGTAACCTCAGCCTTTCAAAAGCATAAGGAACTCCTCTTGTGAATTCACAGATAGTTTAGTCTAATCACCCCAAATATACCTAAAGAGCAAAAAAGAAACTGCATTTTAAGACATGTTCCTAACATTTACATCTCTACCTGCCTGCCAGGGTAGACATTTTCAAAGCCTGATTAACCCCCGTTCCCAGACAAGAAAATAGAAAGAAGCTGAGAAAATAGAAAGAATGATCAACTTAAACTGACAAGTCAGATACAGAATTGGGACCAAAAACGGTGTTTCCAGGTCTTGATGACAGACACTGTCCACTACATCGGTCAAAATACAGCACTGAAGTGTGTGTTTTCCAATTAAAGTAAGGCACAATTTAGGTAAAATCAGGCTCTGAGATCTCACAAACCTTGAGCGGTAAAGTCCGGCTTGAATATAAACTGTGAGCTGAGTCTACACCTTGCGACTTAAGCCCCGGTCAGGTCAGTCACTGGGAGATCGGAAAACATCTTACCACCCACATTTAAACGCAAACAAGAGTTTTATAAAATCTCACAACACAGCAGCCTCAAGATACCCTCATTCTAAACAGCAAAGCACAACAAGAACCCTTAGGCACTTGAGCACCGGGAGCAATTTGTTATCTCTAGCAGCACGGCACTTCACGGACCAAGCGGTAACTTCAGCATTTGCAACATTAAACTTCACCAAAAAGGTTCGTTCGGTCGTTGTCATGAGCACAGCAGGTACAGAACCCTCTCCAAGGCGACACTGCGCAATTACAAAGCGGTCTCAAAGTTTGGGGACAGGCAACCTTGATTCAGGAAGGAGGTGCCTCCTTGGAAAACTAAAAATGGAGCTCGCTGCAGCCTTTCTGAAACTCTCACCCAGTCCAAGAGAGCGCAGAGCAGAACTGATCGTAGCGACTACGTTTCTAGAAAATTTAAAAAAAAAAAAAAAAGGAAAGCTCCACAACCACCTTCTTTTGGCAACTCGGTTGCACCTTTTCCCAACTTCAGCAGAAATAATTCATTAGGATGTGTGCATATACTTGGTGCCTGGCTGCTTAAAACCTCTCCACCATCCCTCTGCTGCCTTCTCCTCCTGGATGCGTTGGCGAGTCAAATAATTTTCAATGCTTTCTGCCTGCATCCCAGTTTCTGACCCCACGACTTGCATCTCTGCTGGTGTTATCACTGAGCTGGGTCATCTAGAAGAGCATCTCGGTAACCAGGGGTTGTTTTCAGAACAAGCAGCTTTTTCTTTGTTGTGGCTGCTGTGCAGACACATCAATAAATGCGCGTGTTGTAAGGAATACGAATACGCTGCCACAAAACTCGCAGGGAAGTTCTCAGTGCCCCAGTAACCTCCTAATGCAGAAAACAGATAAAAGGTAGAAGGGAAAAAAAAAACCAACAAACACCCAAACCAAGACTGATGCAAGAACTCCAAAGCAGAAGTATGTTTTATTAGTAAAACACACAGAGCTAGATTCAGATCCCTACGGCTTTTCATACCATCACCAGAACAAAATCTGCAGCAGCAACACCCTGAACCCTTATCCTAAAGTTATTTAGAAACCAGAGGTGCTTGAATAATTTTTAAGTATAATGAAAACGCTGACTTAGCGCAAGCACACATGAGTTTTTAAAAGGCTACATTTTAAAATAAGCACAAGATTTGACCTGCCATACGTGGTCAAAGATTCACCAATCTGCTCAGCATCCAGACCAGAGATGGAACACAAGCAGGTGCCTCCAAAGGAAACTGCCCCAGTTGGCCCAACATCCCAGTTGTAACTGGGGACAAATTTCATCCCAGTAAATCAGCCTCTGACAAGCAACTTGGAGAGCACATGCCTGGGATGCACCGAAACACGCCGCACCGTGTTAAAAACTGCAAGATCAATAGACAGATGCGTTATTCCCCATTTAATAGCCCAATATTTTTGTTTCAACAACTACATCTGCACAAAGCCGAGTCAAATTCCACGTACAACTTAGACAACACAGAAGATCTGAGTTACTCTTCCTCAAGCACTTTTGTTCTGGCCTCAAGAACTGAAACATCCAACCAGAGAACTTCAGAGTAAGGCTTTCCCTTCCTCTAAAACATCACTCAGTGCATTTTTTTTAAAGTGCTCCTATTATCTGAAAGATTCTACTCCAAAGCTCGTAACACAGAGGCTTTACGTTTTTATATTTCTATGTCGCTTCTATTTCAGCCTATTAGTCTGTAACATCAAACTGGACCACGTCATTTGGTTACACGCAGATATTTCTTAACCTGCTCCCAGAATACTTCTGCAAGTTAAACTCCCTCTGTCTCCAAAATGAACAGATGGAATCACGAAGTAGCTGGTCCCCGTTTTTTTAGGGAGGTACCGCTCCAGGGCTCACATTGTGAGGATGCTCCATACTGCAAACTGCACTTGCACATGTATAAAAAAACACCCCAAAAAAGGACAAAAACAGAAATAAGAAAACTAAAAAAAACCCCAAATACACCACGTTTGACTTGCACCTAACATCGCCATCATTGCAAGACCTCCAAAATAATGATTATTAAAAAAAATGTATCTGGAGCGTCTCTGCTCTCCGCGAGGCAGAACGTGAAGCGGTTCATCTCGGTTACAACACAACATCCCTCCTTGAAAGCGGCTGATTGCCAACCCAGCCTAAAACCGACTTTACCCTCCCCAACACCTTCGCACCAAAGTGCAACCGTCCCGTTTTGACGGAACAAAAAGCGGTAATAAAAATAAAACAGAAAACACAAGGAAGAGAAAAAGCAAGCAGGTGAGGCACTTGAAGAGCCAGAGCGCTCAAGGGGCTGGGCGGGTCGGGGCTCTGCGCTCCCCTTCTCTATTTAAACCCTTTTTTTTTAGATACGGATTTATCTCAACGACACCCACACCCGTGTTCTCCCGCGGGACGACCGAGGTTTTCCCCCATTTCACGGGGATTTCGAGCCNGTCCCCGGCCCGCCCGCACTCCCTCCCTTCCTCGTCCCGCGGGGCCCGTGAGGGGAGCGGCCGCCGTGAGGGGAGCGGCCACCCCGGATCTCGCCGCCCGCCGCAGGCCCCGGCGCGGCGGACTCTACAAAGACCGGCAGGTGGGAGCGGACTCACCGGGCTGGCGCGGCGGCGCCGGCCGCCTCAGGGGCTCTGCGGGACGGGGCTGAGCGGGGCGCGGCCGCCACACAGCGCCTCAGCAATGGCGGCGGCGGGACCCACCGAGGCGGCGGC
>VWYH01000239.1:60629-80192 GCA_013399365.1 Pampusana beccarii | reverse complement strand
CACAATATTCCAGATGTGGTCTCACCAGGGCAGAGCAGAGGGGCAGGAGAACCTCTCTGACCCACTGACCACCCCCTTCTCATCCAGCCCAGGTCCCATTGGCCTTCCTGGCCACAAGGGCCCAGTGCTGGCTCATGGGCACCTTGCTGTCCCCAGGACCCCCAGCTCCCTCTCTCAGTGTCTTCTCAGCATCTCAAACACCGACCGCTTTGGGCACCGACCCCCTCCCTAGCAGCCTGTTCCACGTCTGACAGCCTCTCAGCACAGAAACGCTTCCTCACGCCCAGTCCGACCCCCCCGGCTCAGCTCTGACCCCTTCCCGTGTGTCCTGTCCCTGGGTCCCAGAGCTCAGTGTCTCCCTCTCCAGTCCCTCAGGAAGCTGCGACCGATGCTGAGGCGGTTTCTCGGGTTGCTCCCCGCACCCCGGTCCGGCCCGGTACTTACGGAATGCGCAGAGCAGTGCGGCCAGCCCGGCACCGACCAGCGCCTCCCCCCGCCGCCCGCCCGCCATGGCGGGCCCGGTCCGAACGCCTCGCTGCCGGCCGGGGTGTCCGCAGCGCCCGCCTGACCCCGTGCTGCCGATCCGCCCTCCCTTCCGCAGCGCCGGCGGGACCACCGCTAAAACTTGCCTCGGCGCTTCATCCTCGCCGCTGTCCCCACCCGGTGCGCGGGTCCGCGGCGGCGGGGACCGGGCAGCCAGCGCGGCGTCCCGCAGGCACTGGCGTGGGCAGCCGCAGGGGGCCTGCAGCGCGGCCGCAGCCATGGCAACCGTACGGGGAGGCCATGGCGGAGCGGGCCTGGTTCGGGTCTCCTACTTTGTCCTGAAGTGCCGCCGAGTGAAGCGTTTTCCTGCCCGGTTCCGCCGCCTGAGGTGAGGGGAAGGGGCGGGAAGCGGGAAGGACGGACCCGATCCTGCCCCGCTTCCCTCCTCTTTGAGCGTTTGGGCCTCGACCGCGCACGACCCCGAGGGTCCGCTCGTCCGGTGGAAACAAGCGACAGAACGGCAGATGTTGTTCTGGTTCTGTGGCAGAGCAGAAGTTGGCAGGGTAATAAAAAAAACAACCAACCGAACACCTGTCTGTCTTTCAGAGCTACTGAAAACAGCGTTTCGCGTTCTCTGCCTGCGCTACCTGGAGATACAAAACCTCTTTTATTAATACGTGGAATAAAGTGGTTCTGTGCCTGCTTGTACATCCCCTCAGGATTTATTCGCCGTTCCAGAGACGGGATCCCGCTCTGATGATGGCCAATGACCCCTCAAAAAACCTTTTCCATTCAGTTTGAGGCATCACTTCTCATTTTAAGACAGTGTAAGCGGCCCTTAAGGTGCTTCTGCTTTTCTCCCCAACTCACCGAAGTATTTAAAAGCAACAGGTCGTTCATTTTCAGCATTGAGATTGTTACTACAAGCCTGAACTCTTTCCTATGTGGTTTTTAGCAAAGAAGACTTTTCAACTTTGACTTCGAAGTAGCTTTCGAAGATCAGTGCAATTTTTCTTGATTTGGAGACATTATTTTTTGGGGTATAATTTCTGACTTTGCCTTCCTGCAGTCTGTAGGATGGTCAGAGGAGGAGGCAACCTTCACGCTTGACATATTTCCACTTATTTAAAACCAAAAGAAAAACAACACGTGCATTCGGTGTTGTGCACTAAGCCGAGAAAAAGATCCAAATCTGCTGCAGATCTTCTAAGTCTCCTCGAATATTTAATCTGAGTCAAAAAGGGGACAGAGCCGAGGGCAGGGCTGGCGCTGAAGAGCCCACGGGAGCGGTTTGGGTGCGGACAAACACAATAAGGCAGAAAAAGAGAAGTTGTTGCTGCTGCTGCTGTTGTGCCCCTTCTCTTGCGAGACAAAATGCTTCAGAGAACAGTAAAAAGGATATTTACAAATTAACTTTCTAACGTCATTCACTGACCGACGCACTGATACTTGAGAGTTTAGTAGTCCTTACTTTAAAATTAAATGTTTGTACGGTGTGCTCTTGCCATCTGTATAAATAAAGCCACACATTTAGTGGGTCAGTCAGCACTTTTCTCCACTTTTTAAGCACAACAGAAGCTCCCGGTTCCTCCGCGCACACACACGCAGCAGTTCGGCATTTCTAAATCTTAAGACGTTCTTGACTTTTGTGAATGTTTTATCGTTTAAATTCCACCAGTGGTAATGTGCTGTGCAAGAAGCATTTCCCTTTGTCACTTGTAAATTCTCAGCTTTTCAGTTTCCTTGCTGGTAGGGTTTAGTTTGAGAAGCGTTAAAGGGTTGAACATCATCTCCTCTCTTTAAACCGAATTTGTATTTTGATTGTCACATAATAAGGAGTTTAATTATTTTTGTCCTTGATTTCTGAATCTCTTCTCTCTCCTTGTCCCGTCTGTCATCATTTACAGATGTGCTGCTTTATTAAGATAACTCTGGAACCATAAGAAAGCTTTACAAAAACTGATTAGACACTCCTCCTCTTAAAATCTTTTAAAAAGGAGAATTTTGGTGTTACTTATGTCAGCATTATGGATACAAGGTTCTCCCTTACCATATGAAATAAGGAGTGTGATATCGCCAGACAGGAACAGAGACAAATAAAGGATATTTGAACCATATCAATCAATCAGTTTGTATCTTTTAAAAGCAAATATGCATAACAGACAAGTGGGCACAGTAGAATTCTTTGTTGCATCACTTGCAACATTCAGATTTAATTTTGTGGAAACTCTTTTGCTGGTGTCCCAAGACATGTCACATTTTCATTTTAGTTTCATTTTTCTAAAGATTTTTTCAAATAAGCTTACTGCCAAAATGTCTCGTTATATCTTTATTGAAAAATGGGATTCTCCCTGAAGTGCCACCTGGAGCTTCGTAGGAACTGTCAGGTATAAAGTTAAATCCTGGTGGTGAGGACAGGAGAGGGTTTGGCAGGTGAGCGACTCCTGGCTTTTCAGAGCAATGGAGACAATCCTCAGTAAATGTTTTTTGTGTAATACATTGATTTACTATTTTATGGCATTTTTCACTTAAAAATGAATAAATATTTTTAAATACTCATCTTTTAGGTATCATTTGACTGTGCAGCACTTTACTGGCTGGTAGGCCAACATATATAACCTGTGTGTGATGTGTCATCCTGATTCGAAGCCTGAGTAGCGACAAAGGTGTAAACCAGGAGTAGGGAGTGACTCTGCTCCTGCTCACAGGGCACGTGGGGACATGTTCAGGCTCCACTGAAATCAGGGAGACTCGGGCCCTGGCTGGGTGGTTTTGCTCAACTTGGGCCACTCTAACCCTGATAAAAGGAACAATATCAAGAGACGCTCACGCTTTCTTTCCCTTTTTTTCTTCTCCTGTTTTTCAGTGAGCTCTGACATTGCGGAGAACTGACAAACCCGACTGCGCTGCCGCTGTAATGAGTTACGTCGCGCAGAAATGCGGCGTGTGCTTTCGGCCCCCATCCATTGTCCTGATCTACAAGGCAGACGACGGGGACAAGACTCGCCGGCGCGTGATGCCTGTCAGAAATTTCTCCACGTTCTCAGGTGGGGTTACCTGTGGTGTTCCCCAAGTCCTCTCCACACACAGCAAGAGGAACAAATAGTTGGTAACAGCATTTTTAGTAACCGCTGAGTTGTTTTGGGGTCGCACTTCTCCCCGGAGGAGCCCAGAGCTCCATCATCACCTGAGCAGTGGCTCTGAGTCCGGCTGTCTCGGTTGGGAGGAGGTTGTTTGGGAGGAGAGGAGCTGTTTATGGGAAGAGATTTGCTCGCAGCTGTAATTCCTGAGGGTGGCTTTTCTCTTTAGACTGCGGCTTGGCTGCTGAGCAGCTGAAGAACAACCCTCGGCACAAGGCTTACCTCGAAGGAGTCTCGCTGTGCCAGCTGAAGAAGCTCTACGGTTTGCTGAGAGGTCATCTCGCGGGAGAGAGCCTGGCCCAGAGCTTGGAGAAGCTTGGGCAGGAAGAGACCATTGACCCAGACGAGGATCTGAACAAACTAGATGACAAGGAACTGGCCAAAAGGAAGAGCATCATGGACGAGCTCTTCGAAAAGAACAGGAAGAAGAAGGACGACCCAGATTTCGTCTATGACATCGAGGTGGAGTTTCCACAGGATGAGCAGCTGGAGTCCTGCGGCTGGGACGTGGAGTCAGGAGAAGAAATCTGATTCCGGAAAAAGATGGGGGGTTCAGAGACAAATCCCGCCGTCCTGACGGACAGAATAACGTTGTTGTATGTGTTTGACTGCATCGTTTTCAGCTCACACTGTTGATGCACAGTACATTGGCCACGGAGAACCCAACGCCCGAGGTGCCGCAGCAATTCCAGGTGTAAGTGAACTTTGTTTTAGAAACCAGACGTGATGAAATGGGAACTGGGCAGCTGAACTTCTCAGGTGTTTTTAGTCTTTCCCTATGTATGAGCGCCTAAAATAATTTTGAGTTATTTACTCTTTCATTAGTTTCCTTTTCATCAGCTTTGGCTGAAAACCTCACCAGCTTGCCTGGCCATGATTCTTACTCAGCTTCATTTGAAAATTAAAGTGTTAAATATTTATGCCTTGAAAACCATGGTAAAGTTTTATCGTATACCTACAGTATTTATTATTACTGGTCAGAATGTTAAATATGTATTAATCTTTCTGGATGAATCAACATTGCATTGAGAATATTACTCTCACGTTTCCTGAACGATGCTTAAATCTCCAGCTTCAGTTTGCACAACTGTAAATCCTTGTAAGAAATGAAATACTTAGAAAGTAAGTTAATCTTGAAAATACTTTTGAAAATACAGTGACTTCAAGCTGCTGAAATGAGACGTTTTGATGTGACAAAGCTATGGCAAAATGTCCTCCACGACGTGTTTTGATGGTCACTGAGAAATTAATCTTTGCAAACGAATATTTTCCTTATCCCACTGAAGTTTTTAATCCCATTGATTCCCTCTATTGGTCTGTACTAGCTCAATCCTGCTCTCCTGGTAGAGACAGAGGATTAAGTTTAGGATTGTTTAGAAAATTATGCGACTCCCAAAGCTTCCCGGGTTTTGGCTCTCTGAACCGTCAGAGAGCTGTCAGCCCGAGTCACGCAGCCTCAGCAAACTGGTGGTAACAAAGAGGAGTTGTAAATTACCTCCAGGAGTAGTTTAGTTCCTGCCTTTCTTCTTGCAAGGACAAATTAATGAAAACATGTCCATTTGATCAATAAGACATCGTATCAGCGCAGGAGGTGGGGTTCAGAAGAGCTCGCCTTCTACGCACTGAAGTGAAAAATCTGAGACGCGTGTCAAACCAGTGCCCTTTGCCCTCACTGGACATGAGCGAGTGTTTGTCCAAGGGAGTCGCCAGCTCAGAAAAGAACTGGAATCAGCACAGAATCATTTTAGTTGGGAAAGCCCCTCAAGATCATCGAGTCCACATGTTCCCCCACCCCTGGCACTGCCCCGTGTCCTGAGAACCTCATCTGTCTGTCCAGCCCCTCCAGGGATGGTGACTCCAGCACTGCCCTGGGCAGCCTGTTCCAATGCCCCACAGCCCTTTGGGGAAGAAATTGTTCCCAGATCCAACCTCAACCTCCCCTGGTGCAACTTGAGGCCGTTTCCTCTGCTCCTGGTGCTTGTTCCTGGGGAGCAGAGCCCGACCCCCCTGGCTCCAAGCTCCTTTCAGGCAGTTCAGAGATCAGAAGGTCTCCCCTCAGCTCCTGTTCTCCAGCTGAACCCCCCAGCTCCCTCAGCCACTCCCATCACACTTGTGCTCCAGCCCCTCACCAGCTTCATTGACTCTTCTGCACTCTCTCCAGTCCTTCAGGATATAAAGATGTCCCAGTTGGGTGGGAGGTGACCCGTGGGGACCTCCGCTCCCCACCCAGCCCACTGGGGCTCAGGCCAGAGGGCACCCGGCTTTGTCCTGGCTGGGGTGGGAGGCCGGAGCCTGCACCCCTCCCCAGACACAGCCGTCCTCATAGGTGAGGTCTAATGAGCACTGAGCTGAGGGGGGTAAATCACCCCCCTGGATTGTGAGTGTCCTGCTGGCCCGTTCCTTCAGCCCACCCCAATCCTTGAGGACAGCAGCCCTGCCCAGTTTCAACTGGTCCTCCCAGTTGGGGCTCGTGTGTGAGCTCCACATGAAGGTGCTCCATGGCCTGCTCCACATCACAGAGACCCCAGAGCAGACCCCTGCCCTATGCCCCCACTCAGCACCCTCCTGGTAGAGCATGTCCTACCACCTGCTGCCCTCCCTGCTTCATCATCCAACTGGTTTTCACCTACCTGGTTGCTCACCCGTCCAGACCACAACGTCCTCACTTGTGTGCAAGAACATGTGGGACGAGGTGTTGAAAGCCTTGCTGAAGTTGAGTGAAATGGTACATGCTGTTCTCCCCTTGCCTAGAAATCCACCATCTCATCATTGGAGGCAAAGAGGTTGGTCAGGCATGGCTTACCTCGGTCAGGCCACACTGGCTGCTCCCGCTCTGTGGTTTCCCCACCATGAGGGTGACCATCCCGCTGCTCCCCAGGATGTCCTTGTGGTTGTTACTGAAGATGGATGTGACATTTGTCCTTCTCCGGTCACTGAGGACCTCCCCTGGTGGCCGTCACCTTGTGAAGATGCCGAACAGCAGCTTTGTGAGGGCGCCAACCACTCTAAAACTGGAAGCTTGTCTTTTTCCCTTGACGTCTCTAGCAGGTCCCAGCTCCACATGAGCCTCAACTCTCCCAGCACCGTGTCCCCTGCACCCGGGCAAAGCTGCTGATCCCTCCTGTGATGGAGGAGGGTTGAGCATCCCCCACATCGTCTCAATATGAGCAAGAACACGCCGCGCACCGCCTGGGTTCCTACCTACCTGCGCTCCCACGGCTGTGCCCCGCTGAAAGGAGAAGCAGCAGCGGCCACGGTGGAGGAAGCTCAGACATCCACCCGGCACCGCAGCGGGGGGCACAGCCCACCCAGCCAGCGGGGAGACACCGAAACACGGCTGCAGTACCTGGTGCCGACACAGACCCGCTGGAGGACATCGCAGGGATGTATTTATAGGTCACTGTTGTCCCCCGGGCCTGTGGCTTACGGGCAAAAGAACGGCTGAAACAGGCTGAGGGATTCCCCTGCTGGGGCCTGGTTTGGTTTTGGCTGTTTTGGTCTAAAATAAGGCCAGAGAGCAGCCGTTTTCTGAGCCAGATTTGACAGCTGGGTTTCCAGAGCCTGCCCAGCGCTCAGCCCAGTGGTGCTGCCGGCTGGTCCAGCGTGGTCCAACCTACACCGTTGTTTCCAGCCCGGCACGGTGATCAGCTGCTCCAGGCTCACCGACGACCCCGATCCTCATCCCCACGCCGGTGCTGGGCACGGTGCTGCCGTGCTGGCCCCACTGCCAGCTTTGGCTGCCTGCGCTGCCCCCAGCATCAGCCCCAGCCCCACACACCTCCCAGGACAACCCCAGTGCAAGGCGGAGTGACAGCGGGGCTGGCTGCAGGGGCTCGAGCCCAGCTCCATCACCCCAGCACCCCCAATCACCCCGCCGAGCTCATCCATGTGCCCACGCTGGCACCGCCGCTCGCTTCCGCGCACACGGCTTCTCTCTAAACTCAGACGCGTTTCGCTGGAGACATCCCGCGGGAGTGAAGCCGCTCCGGTTCTCAGCAGAGCTTCTGAGTTGAGCACAAACCACCATCACTTCTCATTTCACAGGAACCCCCCCCAGGAACGCAGCGGCACGGCCCCGGGAGCGCGATGCTGGTACGAGCTGCGCTGGGTGGAGGAAACCCACCACGCCACCCGCAAGAGCCAAGCTTGCACAACAAGGAGGGCATCCTCTTTACCTCCTTTGCATCTGTTTAATCCAGCAACTGCTGGAAGAAAAGAAATCTAAGGTAAAATATCACCACTGATATAATTTATTCTCCTGACTTTTAGTCGATATTTTACATCGTTGCAGCTTGGGCGATTTTTAATGGGCTCTTCTAGCCGAGATCGCGACTTAACCAAGCAACGACAGCCCGCAGCGTGTGTTTCAGCCCTGCTGACACGCCTGCCTTATCAGCACTCGCACACGGGTGCACGCCCAGGGCAGCCGCAGCCACAGGGCCCCTTCCCCGCAGCGCCCGGGGGATGTTTGCTCCAGCCCGGGGTGATTCCTGGAGGTTGCTGCAGAGCTGGAGGGCGTTCTGCAGCAGAGTTGGCTACAGGGGTGAATAAATAAAAGGAACTGCCCGAGAGGGGGGAACAAAGCTGGGGGGCAACTGTCTGTGCCCCTTTGGCTAAGAGGTGTTTGGTGTCACATCCGCTTGGCTCTCGCCGACATCAGCTAATGGTTTCTGCTGAAGATGTGTCCCCTGAGGATGGCCGGCACGGCTCCAGGGTCCGTTGCTGGGCATGGCCCCGCACCCTTTAGGAGAAACCCCGGAGCATCCCCTCATCCTCCATCCGTTGCATCTCCATCTCACCCACCTCAGCGTCACCCTGACAACCCACTCACAATCACCGTCCCGAGCCCGTTCTCCTCCTCCCAGCCATCAATAAGGGCTGGACACCCCGCACCGGCTTTTCACCATTTGTAGCAGCTTTTGCTTGAACGTGAGGAAGACCACGGCGCAGGCCACCAGGGCGGTGAGGCAGGTGGGCAGCGCCAGCACCAGGTAGAGGAGCGCCAGGTCAGCCGTCTGCCAGCGGCAGCTGCGCAGGACGGGCTCGGGCAGCGCCCACGGGCTCAGCGTGCGGGACGCGAAGCTGCACGTCACCTCCCGCCCGTCGGGGACCCGCAGCCCCTCCGCCCGCTGCAGCTCGTCCCACCAGCCCAGCGTGCAGCAGTTGTAGGGGTTCCTGCTGAGGTAGAGCTCCCGCAGGCTCTTCCCCAGCGGCGTCCGCGCCACGGCCGGCGGCAGAGCCGGGAGGCCGTTGTCCCGCAGGTCCAGGCTGCGCAGCCGCAGGGCGCCCAGCGAGGCGGGGAAGACGCTCAAGGAGTTCCCCGACAGGTCCAAGCGCACCAGGCTGTTAAAGGCGGAGAAGTCCAGGGTGGCGGAGGAGAGGCTGGTGTTCCTCAGAGACAACACCTGCAGCGTCACAGCGAGGTCCTGCAGCCAGCCCGGGTCCCCGGACAGCACCTGGTGGTTGTCGGAAAGGTCCAAATGCCTCAGCGACGTCCCCTGGAAGGGGCGGCCGCCCAGTCCCCGCAGACCACAGCCAGCCAGGGAGAGATGGGCCAAGGTCTCCACACCCCTGATGTCCATGCAGGGGGGACTCTCCGCCTCGCCTGCAGTGGCGGGCTGGGGACAGAGGTCAACCCGGTTGCGGCTGAGGTCCACGGTAGCGATCTTCCTTGTGTAGGTGAAAAGCCCGGGAGGAAGCGCCCGCAGCCTGTTGGTGCTGAGGTTGAAGAGCTGCAAGTTGGGCAGAATGTCCCCAGCACCCGTGTCCGCCCCCAGCTCCTCCAGCCGGTTCTGGCTGAGGTCCAGCTCCGTCAGCATGGCCAAGGGGTCACCCTCCGAGAGGTGGAACATCTCCAGGCAGTTCTGGTTGAGCTTCAGGTGGGTCAGGGAGGGCATCTGGGCCAGGAAGCCCTCGGGCAGGTACCAGACCTGGTTCTGGCTCATGTCCAGGAGGCGCAGGGAGGAGAGGTTGCTGTGGCAGATCTCATCCCAGAGGTTGACCGTGGTGATGCTGGTGGAGTTGCCGTCGATGAGCTGGAACTGCACCGTGACGTTTGCCAGGGATGTGCCGTTGGGGAGGCGCTGGTAGAAGCTCATCTCGTTGTCCTTCAGCAGCAAGGAGCGCAGCTTGCTCTGCCGGGGCAGCACGGGGAAGAAGAGGAGGCGGTTGTGGGACAGGTCCAACACCTCCAGCTCAAAGAGGTCGTCGCTTTCCAGGGCCAGAAACCACTCGATGATGTTGTTGCTGACGTTGAGCACCCTGAGCTGCGTCAGGCCAAACTCCACGACGCACGGGAGGCAGTTGTAAGCTACGTTGAGCCTCTGCAGCCTCTGCAGCCCTTCGAAAGCTTGGTCGATCTCAAAGATGTAGTTCTTCTCCAGGTTCAGTTCCAACAGCTGCGTCAGGTTTGTGAAGACGGACGAGTCCAGCCTCATGATGATGTTCCTGGCCACCGACAAGGACTCCAAAGAAGACAAGTTCCAGACCAAAACTGATACCATGTCCTCAGTGAGGCGGTTTCCAGCTAGATCCAGCGTCCTCAAGGCTGGCAGAGCAGAAAGAGCAGCTGCTGTCAGCGAGTAGTTGGTGGAGAGGAGGTTGTCTGCCAAGGAGAGCACACGGAGGCCTTGGCTGCAGAGGAAGGCGCCAGGCTCGATGAGCTCCAGCCAGTTCTTGGTCAAGCTGAGACACTGCAGCTGGCAGTAGGAGAGCAGAGAGGCATTGCCCAGGACGCGGATAGTGTTGTCATCAAGTAACAGCTCCTCGGTGTCAGCTCCAAGGTTTCCTGGGACAGAGCTCAGCCATCTCCCAGTGCAGTCCGTGGTGCTCTGCACCTAGAAAGCAAGAAGTGGATAAGTAACGCTGCTCTGAGAGGTGGAGACCATAGAATCACACAACAGTTTGGGGTGAAGGGACATTCCCAGCCCCCCCAGTGCCCCCCCTGCCATGACAGGGACATCTTCACCAGCTCAGGTTGCTCAGAGCCCCGTCCAGCCTGGCCTGGGATGTCTCCAGGGATGGTTCATCCACCACCTCTCTGGGAACCTGGGCCAGGCTCTCACCACCCTCAGGCCCAACAATCTCCCTTTATCCAGCCTGAATCTCCCTCCTTTAGTTTAAAACCATCACCCCTTGTCCTGTCGCAACAGGCCCTGCTAAAACCTGTCCCCATCTTTCTTATTGGCCCCTTTTAAGTACGGAAAGGCCATACTGAGGTCTCCAAGATGTGGGGAGATGAGGAGGGAGAAGCCCGGGGAGCAGACTGAGGATGGTGGAGGCGGCTGTATGGTCAGAGCCTTGGCACCCCAGTCCATTCCTTCGCTAAGCCAGTAGCCAGGAGGTGAAGGTCTGAAGACGCTGAGGCTTTGCTGGGCAGGACCACGCAGCGGGAAGGGCGAGGGTTTGTGAGAGAGGAGTTACTTACGAGCTGGCAGCCGCCCGGGGATGCTGCCCAGGCTGTGACCGCCCCGCTTCTCCATCCCGCTGCCAGGAGGACCAGAAGCAGGGGGAGAGTGGGGAGCGGGGCCTCCATCTCAGTGGCAGCACTCCTGTGGAGACGGACACGGAGGGGAGAGGGTCAGAGCTGCAGAGCGCCCAACCTGAAAGGCGCAGGGTTCCCAGGGAGCCCATCACGGCCCACGAGACCTGGGCCACCATGAGCTGTCCATGGAGAATCACAGAATCCCAGAATGTCAGGGATTGGAAAGGACCTGGAAAGCTCATCCAGTGCAATCCCCCCGGAGCAGGAACACCCAGATGAGGTTACACAGAAGGTGTCCAGGCGGGTTTGAATGGCTGCACAGAAGGAGACTCCACAACCTCCCTGGGCAGCCTGGGCCAGGCTCTGCCACCCTCACCAGGAAGAAGTTTCTTCTCATCTTTAAGTGGAACCTCCGGTGTTCCAGTTTGCACCCATTGCCCCTTGTCCTGTCACTGGTTGTCACCCAGAAGAGCCGGGCTCCGTCGTCCTGACACTGCCCCTTTCCATATTGATCCCATCAATGAGGTCACCCCTCAGTCTCCTCTTCTCCAAGCTCCAGAGCCCCAGCTCCCTCAGCCTTTCCTCACACGGCAGATGCTCCACTCCCTTCAGCATCTTGGTGGCTGCGCTGGACTCTCTGCAGCAGTTCCCTGTCCTTCTGGAACTGAGGGGCCCACAACTGGACACAATATTCCAGATGTGGTCTCGCCAGGGCAGAGCAGAGGGGGAGGAGAACCTCTCTGACCCACTGACCACCCCCTTCTCATCCACCCCAGGTCCCACTGGCCTTCCTGGCCACAAGGGCCCAGTGCTGGCTCATGGGCACCCTGCTGTCCCCAAGACCCTCAGCTCCCTTTCTGCTCTCCAGCAGCTCGTTCCCCAACTTACACTGGAACCTGGGGCAAAGAGCTCCATCACCAGGCCCACCCACCCCACCAGGAGCCCTTGTGGGGGTTCCCCAAGGAGAGCAGGTGAAGGGGTGAGGAGGTGACAGCCCGGTCCCCACCACACGTGGCAAAGTCACCCTTGTTGCTGCACAGCTGCTCAAGCACCACTGAACTGCAACCCCCCAGCAGAGGCTCCCCCCGCCATGGCTCGTGTCCCCCTCATCAGCACCAAACACCCGCCGGGGACACCGACCCGGCCACCACCACGTCCCCTCCAGCACCCATCCCTGCCCAGGTCCCCCGGGCAGGAGGAGGCTCTCCAGCACCAGCTGCCCCTTACTCACTTGGTGGAAGCGGAGCTGACGGCATTTGCATCTGGGGAAAAGCTGAGCCTCAGGCAAATGAGCAGCGAGGGCTCAGCGAGGGCTCGGCAAGCGGCGTTTTCATAACTGCCGGTGCCTGAAGAAGAAACGGGGGGTTATTTTGGGCAGCTCCTGGGTAGCTGGAGCCTCCCAGCACAGAGGGAGCAGGGACACGTCCTGGGTTGTCTCCTTCCTCGGGACAAACAGAAGCATTAAGCTTTCAAAGTGTTTTTTATTGATACGGATGGAGAAGAGGCCCTGATTCCCCAGGCTGGACCTGGTAAAGAGCAGCTTGCACCCACCCAAACCCTCGGTCTCCAGTGGCACCCAGGCAGAGTCACAGAATCACAGAACCCCAGGCTGGTTGGGTTTCAGGCCCTCTGTAGGTCCCCCAGTGCAACCCCTGCTCACAGGGTCGCAGAGCAGATCACACAGGATCCCAGGCGGGTTTGAATGGCTCAGAGAAGGAGACTCCACACCCGCTCTGGGCAGCCTGGGCCAGGCTCTGGCACCTCCCAGCACACAAGTTTCTCCTCATGTTCACATGGACCCTCCTGTGTTTCAGTCTGTGCCCGTTGCCCCTCACCCTGGCGTTGGGCACCACTGAACAGAGTCTGCTCCATCCTCTGACACCCACCCTGAGATATCGATCCCATTGATCACATCCCTCTCAGCTTCTCCAGCTCAACAGCCCCAGCTCTCTCAGTCTCTCCCCATCACAAAGATGCTCCAGACCCCTCAGCATCTTTGTGTCCCTCCACTGGACTCTTTCCAGTGATTCCTTGTCCTTCTTGAACTGGGGAGCCCAGAACTGGACACAAATCCAGATGTGGCCTCACCAGGGTGGAATAAAGGGAGAGGAACAACCTCCAACCTCCCTCAACCTGCTGGCCACACTCTTCCTGCACAGCGTCAGGAGAGGGACCTTGTGTCCTCGCCGCACCCAAAAACCAGTGGCTCTGGCTCACCTTGAGCCCTGGAACCCCTGCAGCCTTTCCTTCACCCAGCCCAGCCTTTCTTTGCTGCCCAGCGCTGGGCCCCCCCAGCACCAGCACCAGCTCCATCCTCCCGTGGCTGGGCAGGAACCCCCTGCCCACAGCCCCACCGAGGAGCCCCCACGCCATCGGTCCCCACCGCGCACACCGGCCCACGCGGCCACGCGCTCACCCACGCGCGGGAACCTTCACCGCGGATCTCCAAGCTGTCTCCCCCAAAGCCCCCGGTGGGATTCTTTCCCCCCGGCAAAGCCATCGGGGGGCAGTTACTCACCGCGTGGGGCGGCACACGGCGTTCTCCGCCGCTCACCCTGCAGCGCGGGGACCCCGCGGCTGTCGGGCCGCGGGCAGGTGCGACCCGCGGGGTTCGTGTCCCACCCGCGCTCGCGCTCGGCACCGATTTAGCCTTTGCGGAAGGAGGCAACGGAAACTGCAGTCACATGGAGGCAGCGGCGCGGCCGGGCGCTTCGCTCCCCGAGCTCGGCGCTCGCAAAAGGGTCGTGCACTGCGAGCAAGGAGGAACTGGGGGGGGGAACCTGTTCACCCCGAGGGTCACACAGGTCCTGGGGACAACGCTGGCACCGCGACTCCTCTGCGCTGCTCCAGCGGCAAAACCCCTGTGAGGGTTTTGGGCAGACAGGGGGGTCCTCACCTGCCCCCCACTCTGCTGGTGCTGGAGAAAAGCCACCATTGGGCAGGGGGACCTGCTCCTGTCGTGTCCCTCTAGCCCCCCGCTTCCCTCCAGCGCCCAGCACAGGGGCTGGAAGGTGTCGCTGCTCATGGCAATGGTTGGACTAGATGCGCTTCGAAGGTCCCTTCAACCCAAACTGTTCCACGACTCTATGATTGGGCAGGAGCTGAGGGCTGCGTTTCCCGCAGGGGAAGAAGAAGGAACTCTTATTTCCCGTTGCATCCCAAGCCGAGGTTGAACACGTCCCCAGATGTTGAGTCCCCGCTGGGGGACACCGGGGCCCAGCCCCTCGCGTTGTCCGAGTGACATTCGGGATGCTCAGAGCCCACCACCCGCAGACCTTTGGGTCTCCCGGGGCTGCTCGGGATTTCAGCAAACCCAGCAGGACCCATCCAGATACAGGGACCTCCCAAGCACCGATCCCGATGTGAAAATCGGCATAAATGGCTTTTCCCGCAACTGCCAAGGCACAGAGAGACAAAAATCCACATTTCCAGGGCAATACGAACAGGGAGGCCCCCACCTCCCCACTCCGTGCCTCTCCTCTCCCAGGACCCTCATGAACCCCCAAATCCCCAGCAAATCCAGCTGCTGAGTGGAAAAAGAGTTTGCCTGGATCTACCCAGCTGGGAAAGGGTTCAAAACGCTGGAGAAAGGTCTCAGCCCCGCAACAGGACCCTGGGCGGTGGGACCGGCTCCTGCAACCTCCACGTCCCAGGCACAGGCACCAATGGCACCTTCTGCAGCCACCGGGAGATGAACCGTGTGATTGCAGCACCCCAAGAGATGTCACAGCCCGGGTCACCCCCACCTGCCAGAGCAAGTGGCCCCCAAACTCCCGCAGCCAACACGAATGAGTGGGGAGATGTATTTTTTTTCTGCCTTCACCCTAAATTTCATTTCTTCTCCGGAAGGAGCCCGAGCTCTCCCACATCACCCACCAATAAAAAAAAAAAAAAAGCCCTGTGGTTTCATTTCCTCCATTTTCAAGGAAGTCTGAAGTATAAAAATCAAGAAGGAAAAGAGAGAAGCACTCCTCATCCCGGCGAAGCAGAGCAGATGGCAGGAACTCCGCAGCGGGCTGAAATTCCCAGGGCGTTACTCGAGGTCACATGAAGGGCTGAGGCCGGTCCGTGGTTACAAACCCGCTCCTCATCCTCAAAACCCGAGCCCGGCCCATGCCAAACCCACTAATCCGCTGCTTGGAGAGGCAGGAGCCAGCAGAAATTCACCCAGGGCTGGGTGTAAAACTCGAGCATCCTCACCTGTGATGATACCCGGTGATCCGGAGGCTCCCGAGAGAACTTCTGATGAGATTCCTTCGTGCGGTGCCACCGAAAGAGGTGTCCCAAGGGTCAAACCAGCTTCTGCACAGTGCAGGAGGAGCTGGGAGAGAAAATAACGTGCTTCATCCTCTGCTTCACCCCCAAAGCCAAACAAGCGCAAACCCTGCGCTGGGGCAGCGGCAGCAGCCTCGCATTTCACACTTTCCCCACATCCTGCAACCGAAAACATCCCAAAGCTGCTGCCTGCTCCCCTCCTCTTCCTCTCAAGCAGCATAACGTCCCCACCCAGCCCTCCCGGTAAGGACTGGATGTGCGCTTTGAGGTCTATTTTATTTGTTTTTCAATATCGGCACAGAAAAGGTGTAGGGATCGCGCCGCCAGGAGCTGCTGGTGTGATCAGCTGGAAACTTCCAATCCAGCTCAATGCACGAGTGGATTAAATTGAAGGAGATTCAGCGGCGTGGAGTCGTGTCCACACCTGCAGCTGCAATTCCTGCAGCTGGAGGAGAGAACTGGGAATCCTCGTTTGGTTTTACACCCAGGAGCTTCCTCTGTTCACAGAATCATTTTGGTTGGAAGAGACCCTCAGGATCATCGAGTCCAACCGTTCCCGACCCCCGGCCCTACCCCATGTCCTGAGAACCTCATCTCCGTCTGTCCAACCCCTCCAGGGATGGTGACTCCAGCACTGCCCTGGGCAGCCTGTTCCAATGCCCCACAGCCCTTTGGGGAAGAAATTGTTCCCACATCCAACCTCAACCTCCCCTGGAGCAACTTGAGGCCGTTTCCTCTGCTCCTGGCGCTTGTTCCTGGGGAGCAGAGCCCGACCCCCCTGGCTCCAAGCTCCTTTCAGGCAGTTCAGAGATCAGAAGGTCTCCCCTCAGCTCCTGTTCTCCAGCTGAACCCCCAGCTCCCTCAGCCGCTCCCATCACACTTGTGCTCCAGCCCCTTCCCCAGCTCCGTTCCCTTCTCTCCACTCGCTCCAGCACCTCAAAGGTTTTCTTGTACTGAGGGGGCCCAAAACTGAGATTCCTCCCACCTTCTCTTCCCTCCGAACCATCTTTTTTTCCCTTAACAACCCTCAAATTGTGAAGCACAAAGCAAGAGAAAAGCTGCACGGAGAGCGCAGCCTCCCGGTCACCTGGGACGCCTGGGAAAGGAGAAACTGCGACAGAAATCAGCAGCCCCACCGCTGCACCTCGGCCTGCCCTTTGTTTTCCTGCAGGAAACCCGATTTTTTCCGGAGTGGAAGCACCGAGAGAAAGGTCACTCACGGTTCACACACCAGCAGGACAGCAGGCTCGGCCGAGCCGGGGCAAAGCAAAACAGCAACGTTTCTCCGTGGGCTTCCTCTGCTCCCACTGCGACGGAGAACTGGAGAGAATTAAACAATTGTTCTGCAGGGGATGATGGTGCAAAGCGTCCCCGGAAAGGCCCCAGCTCCTGCGGAGGGAAAAGGGACGGGGAGAAGAAGCAGCCGCTCTGGGAAACGAGCCTGGGAAGGCTCAGAGAAAGACAGATAGAAAATCCAGGCTTGTGGGAAACCAGACAGCGTTACAGAAAATATTACATAGGGCTGGATGACAGACTCCGTCGCAGCTGCGTCTCACCCGTTGGGCTCATCAGAAAGGGTTCAGATCAGCATCTCCCTCCGGCCTCTCGTTCCCAGGCACCGCGGTCGGCGACGAGACTGAAAATTAAAGAAAATCCAAATTTTATCTGGAAAAGCCACATCATATTTGCGTTTGCTGCTTGGCTGAAGTTGTGCGCAGGCAGCGCAAAGGTATCAAGAAGACACAAGTGAAGAAGTCATTTAATCACCTGCTCTCGTTAAAACAAGGGAAGCTGAAGGTTTTAATGCATCTCAGAAGCTGCCAGTTGTGGTAGTTGCCTCTAATTTAAGATGAACTACGAACCTAAAAGAGAAAACAGATCATTTGTTTGATGGCCGTATAAACGATAGTTACAAACAACAAATGTAACTGAAAACACACCATTTCCATAACATTTCTTTCTCTCACCCTTTTTAAGACACTATTTCAATCTCTGCATATGTTTGTATATTTCCTCTGTTCCCATAATAAAGTGAGGGGAATATATTATCTTCCCATTTTAAGTGAAATTTCGGTAATCAAAAATTAACAACAAAACAGATCTCCACCACGCCCTCATTTTTTTTTTTTTCATTCTTCTGAAATAGACTGTTTTAAAAAAAATCAGTATTCCTACAGTCCTGCTTCAATTAAAACCGCTAAGAAAGAAAAATTGTGAATGTTGGGAGCCCCTACCACTTTTCCAGGAATAAATAAAATGTCGCGTACTGGTTTAACATCACCAGTGGCCCAGCTGCACTAGTGGCTGGGTAGCAGTCAACAATAGGATGAGCGGTGTGACCAACCCTCTTTCCCTCAGGATTTTTTGAGGATGCTCGAAATATAAGCCCTACCCCAAAAATAAGCCCTAGTTACCGTCCATTTTAAAAGTCAATTTAAATAGCGTTCCGGGGCTATACGTGTAAAAAAGTAATGTTTTGAAGCAAAAACCCCGTTGATTATGGGATCACGGCTCCCGCGCTCTGCGCTCTCCCTCTTCCATTTATCCGCCACCAAGCTCAGCTTTGCTCTCCCGTTTTCAGTCTCCCAGCTCTTTTCACGTTTTCTGATGGAAAGAGGGGGGTTCGAAGACGACTCCTCTGAACCCAGAATTAATTTGGGGCTGTTCCGAGCAGAGCGCGGGGCTCTGAGCAACGCGCTGGTCGCTGCCACCTGCAGACATCAGGGCCGCAAGAGCTCGGGGAGGAAATAACCCCACCAGACCGACAATGTGCAACGAGCCCCCAGGGACCCGGGGGAGCTTCCAGCACAAACTGGGAAAATGACGCCTTTGGGCTTGGAGGGCGTTTGACCGAGGACCTAAACACCAAGCAAGAGCCCGAGCCAGTCGAGATGCTCTAGAGAATTGCTCGCAATGTCTCTGCAGGAGAAACAAGCGCCCAAGGCCAGAGAAAACAACAACCTCTCCTCCCAGGCCTCCCCAAGAGCTGGAAACCCTTAGGACCAGGTTGCTTACGACTACGCTTTGGTCTTTGGTTGCACCTAGACCTCAAAGTCTTGCCCTATTTTTCCCCGCAGGGTCGCCAGATGTGGATAAATTGGTCTCGGTTTTGTACTGTACAACAAAATAAACCAACAGAAGCCATAAAAACACCCAGCCCACCTGCTCCAGCACGTTCACCCAAGTTTTTCACATAAAACTGTCAGGACTGGAGGTCCTAAGTCACCAGGAGAAGGCACAGACAAGTCACCGCCTCGACATCATTCAGCGATGCAAATTGTGCAAGGAAAACGACCCCCATCTGCAGTCACACGTCCGCCCTTCCTGCTGCCGTTCCGCTTAAGAGAAGCGAGTAATTGTGTCATTAACGCGGAGGGAAGTGAAACTCCCTCAGCTCCTGACGGAGCGAAGCGCAGCCCACCCAGCTTTCCCCTCCGGCCAAAATCCCCGCTTTGCTCACCAGCAGCGCTGCCCTGGTGCATTGCGACCAGGGCTGGGACCAAGCCGGACCAAGCGTTCGCCCTCCAAAATCCTCCTTTCTGTGGCCTTCAGCCTCGGGGCTCAGCATCCCTCCTTTCCAGCGCGACGCTTTTGGGACAAGTGACAGAGAAAAGCCAGCCTGCCGGCTTTCAGGATTGGCGCGTCCTCTTGCATGCACACCATATTCCTTGCTGTTGCGTAAAAAAGCAGAAAAAATGGCCAGGATTTAAGTTTCTGTGTTTTTTTTTCTTATTTTTAAAACAAATTAACACAAAGGTGACATCATTGTTTTATTTGAAACCTCATACCTGAAGGTTTTAGCCGGGAGAGACCCAGAGCAGGGTCTCACCTTTCAGACGGAGCGCTGAGTTAACACAGGAATGCTGGGGGGACAAAGTTCAAACAGACGCGTCGATTAATAAAGTAGATCTTTCCCTCCTGGACTCCATCATCCTTCCGAAAAGAGCAGCTGCCGATCTGCAACGTCCCAGAGACGCTCAGCACAGAATCCCAGAATGTCAGGGGTTGGAAGGGACCTGGAAAGCTCATCCAGTGCAATCCCCCCGGAGCAGGAACACCCAGATGAGGTTACACAGAAGGTGTCCAGGCGGGTTTGAATGGCTGCACAGAAGGAGACTCCACAACCTCCCTGGGCAGCCTGGGCCAGGCTCTGCCACCCTCACCAGGAAGAAGTTTCTTCTC
>VWYH01000239.1:50375-60489 GCA_013399365.1 Pampusana beccarii | reverse complement strand
CACCCCCTTCTCATCCACCCCAGGTCCCATTGGCCTTCCTGGCCACAAGGGCCCAGTGCTGGCTCATGGGCACCCTGCTGTCCCCAGGACCCCCAGCTCCCTTTCCCCTACCCTGCTCTCCAGCAGCTCGTTCCCCAACTTACACTGGAACCTGGGGTTGTTCCTGCCCAGATGTCAGACTCTACACTTGCCCTTGTTATATTTTGTTAATTTCTCCCTGCCCATCTCTCCAGCCTGTCCAGGTCTCTGATGGCAGCACAGCCTCCAGTGTCAGCCACTCCTCCCAGCTTGGGCAGGTGAGGCCATCAGGCCACAGGTTGACACATAAAACCAACTTATATCCATACTAATGGGGCTCAGGAGAGTGTGAAATGTTTGTTCCAACTGTGCTCCAGTTCTGCAGACATCAATTATTTTTGGGGGGAATAAGACAAAATCACGTGCCTAACCTAAGATCTCTCGGTAGTTTACGAAGCACGAGATCCTACCGTCGAGCGCCGCTCTTGCGCAAGACCTTGCAGAAGAGCTCAGGTGCGCAACGTCAGATGTGATCTGGCGTGAGAAAAGCATTCTGAGTCATCTGAGCACCAAAAAATCCAACAAACCAAAAAAAAAAGCCCAGGAAGGTGATTTGGAAGTGGCAGAGGCTGAAGAGCTTTAACCCCTGCAGTACTCACGGTATCGCACAAAAAGTGTTTTGGTTGACATCCATTTCCATACTGGCGGGTTTGTCCAGCACTTTATAATTATTCAGTCACACAGTGAAGCTGGCAGAGTGTGCTCTGTTAAATTACTATTTAAAAGCGACTGAATACTGCTTACTTCCATGCAGAGCGTGCTAAGGATAAAAAAGAACACCATAACGTTGATTTATTATAATAACTCACTTGCAGGCTTCCAGTCTCCTATCACCGAAGTCTTTTGTGCAGCTGAAGCTGCAACCGGTGCTTTGTTACCTGTCACCGGGTACCAGGAGGTTTTGCAGATAGAGAACAGCCCGTAACTCGCTTGCTCGCAGATTTAACACGTTATTATCTATGGAGAACCCAGGGAGAGGTCAGACACGCAGCACACGCTCACTTATTTAGGTTGAAAATAGGTCTGTGCTTCCCGTTATCCATCGGGTTTTGTCCGGCCCTGATTTTCAACTGCGTTAAAGAAAGACATCAGGGCCGAATGGGGCTGGTGTGCCTCACCAGCCCAAATGTTTGCAAAAAATGGTATTTTGCAGCTGGAGCACACACACGGGGTGGGGGGGTGAACCAGCTGTTTTCACATCTGGCTTCGGAGCACCTGAAGATGCCGAGGCCGCGCTGTGCAAATGGGAGCAGGTTCAGGACCTGAAATCGGCGGTTCGATAAAGGATTTAAACAAAAAATCATTTTGCAAAACATACAGTAAAACACGCTGAGCGGCAGAAGGCTGGAGATAAATAAATGTGACGTGTGCCAGGGTGGTCGCTCATTTACAGGGCTGCGGCTGGAGAAAATCCCCATAGGTTTCGGTTGTAGAATCCAGGAGCTCACAAGAAGATCCGACACTACACAGAAGAGAAGAACAGGCAGGTTATACCTTCCTACATTCTAAATCGATAGCTCTTGACATAGGTAGAAAACCACGGATTAAAAAGACAAAATAAAGCACGAAGCAACTCCAGGTAGCTCACAACACATCTGCAAGTGCAGGGAAAACCGACACCCCCGTTTGTTGAGCTGGTAAAATTGCCGAAGAAGAAACAACACTTGCAATATACAGTGAGTTTTACTTTTCAGTCCCTTTTCAATGATTTCGTGTTTTTTTTTTTCAACTGCGCTGGAATATATATGCATTTTTCAATATATTTCTTACAGTGTCACTATTTTCTGATCACCAAATGCCCAAGAAGATGAAAAGCAAGTCTGGGAAAAAGCAGATGGATGAGTTACCAACTACGGGGACAATGGTGACATTTGGTTCGAGCCTCTCAAATCCCTTCCCGTCTTTCAAGGCGATTTCAGCATCTCAGCTCAGTTCACTGTCACTGCAAAATAATTTTCTGCCAAGATTTTGCTCAGCCTCATTTCCGGATCAAGGATTCAAACAAAGAAGCATATTTTTAATAATTCCATGTCCGTTATCCGCGTCCTCACGACGTTTTGTTGAGGTTTTTTCAGTTTGTTTTGATTTTTTTAAGAGGTTAATGGAGAACGTTCCACGTTAAACATTTATTGGCAAATTCCAAGTCCGGGCTCCCCTGGCGCTGGTAATTTTGCCCTCTTGTGGGGAAGTGTGAGAATTCATTCATCATCCGTGCAGCTCTAGGAAAAATCCGCTTAACATAGAAATTAGCAGGTCCAGCATCACAGCAAGAATTGCTTTCCACGTTCATTTACCACTTAATTGATTTTCCTTATGACCGAGTTATATCTCAGTGCGAGGCGGACTGCTGTCACTTACAGAAATCCAACACGTCACGCTCCTAACCATTTAAAAACCTGTTTTTTAAACGGAGAACTTATCCTAAAGCAGATGTCAGTAATGCCATTTTCTGCCTAAAGACTTCACCAAATTATCTGTATTACGCAATAGTAAGAGCAGCACATATAGCACTTATAGCTGTGTCCAGAGCTATTTATATCATGTAAAGATGTAGCTAGAACTTGAAAAATCAGTATTGAAATGCACAGGTTCGGGAATCACTCGGGGCTGGTTACGTCTCAAATACTCAGAGAAACTCAGTTTTGTGTCACCAAATTAATATCAGGCCGAGTGTTATTTTAATTCGTCGCTGCCGTCGTCATCCCAGTGAAAATGGAAGAGGGGAAAAAATAGAGGCGGCCATCTGGAAAATATACCCTGCGTGTTAAAGAAATTTAGAAAAACGTAGATTGTCAGTAAAAAACAATGTTCCAAGAGTCAAAGGGAGGTGGGGAAGGATCCAGCACATCAAAGTTCAGCTCACGAGATCAGGGCCATCTGCTCCTGGCTGGTTTTGTCACCTGAAACGCGGCCAGAAGTCACAAAACCAAATGGCATTTGCGAGTGGGAGGCACAGGCAGGACTCCCAAAAAACGCACGCTCGCCGCTGCCTTTTAAATGGGGGAAAAAAAACCAATTTCAAGCAAATATCCCTCTACCCAGGTGAGTTTCTCGTGCCGTTTTGATTTGCGGCCAGATCAGCCCCCAACAGTTCGCACAGCACTTAAAACCACACAGAATCCTGGGTTTTATTCAAACAACAGACAAAACGCTCGTTTATCGAAAAACAACGGATATCCTGCAGGGTTCTGAAGGCAAGACCGGTGAATCGGACTGATTTCTGTTACGGGAGCTACGAACAGTTGATGTTTCAACTGGCTAAAACCATTAAATCGCTAGTCGGGGTGGGGAAAAGAATACAAATAGCTGTTTGGGCACCTCGGGCTAGAAAAAGCGATTGGACATTTGTGGCGAGGTGATCTCAAACCTCTTTGCTCCTGCAGGAGCTCCGAGATGTCAGATGGCCAGAAGTTCACCGCGTCAAGGCGAATTTTTGATACGGAGAGTTTGGAAAGTGCATCCGAGCTCACAAACCCAACGCAGTCTCCTACTTCTTCCTAAAATCGCCTATTTCTTCCTAAAAGCACCGAGAAATATTGAACTCCCTTATGGAAAGCTCTATTTTTAAGCAATCACGCAGCAAATCACACAGGCCCAAAACTTCTTGGTGCACCAAACCGCGACTCCGTTTTTCCCATCTCCGCACCATGGATATCGCGGTAACCCACACCGATACCTCCTTCTGAATTACAGCAGTTTATTTTAATATTTTGTACAGCCAGCATTGGTCTCCAGGAATAAGTTACAATCTTACAGAAGTGAGTCCCCCCCAAACCCACCCTTAAGGAATGTTCAACTTTCAGCATTTCTCATTTTCGAGGGAAGTTATTTATAGGGTAAGACGCAGTCTGAAGGATGGAAATCGATCTTAATTTGTGAATAAAACTCCTCAGAAGTTCTCAGGGTTTACTCGCATCTAATTGGATTCACGAACGAGCGCAGAGGTCGTGTCTTTCAGGACTGCACTGAGGATACATTCATCTCGGGGACAATTTTCTGAGATTGGACAGGGTTTCGTTTCTTTTCTTTTACCCCACTTCATGCCCCAGGGTTCTGCTATGCAGATACATACTTTACAGTCCAGTACAATCAAAGCTTGTAACAGATTTTTCCCAAAAGGTACTCGTATGCCCACCCCACTTCATTTATGCGGTTGTTCTCAGCACCTCTTAAAAACATCTTCATTTCTCACCGCGTATTTTGTTCCTTTAACGTGGCCGAGAGGAACGGACCCCGATATTGCAATCAACAACAGGCAAAACAAATAAATACTTTAAAATCCTTTTAAATGGTCATGACGTACGTGTTCTGTTCCGGCGCAGAGCGTGGTTATCTAGGAGGTACAAGGACTGGGAGCCCCCTGACCTGCTCGCACCCCTCAAGTAACGGGAGGAAAAAAGAGCAAGAACCGAGGAGGAATTCCCCTCTTCCCTGCTCAGCGCCCGATATTAAGCGATTCACATTATTTAGCGCAAATAAAGCAAAAAGAGGTTGTATAAATATTTCTTTCTCCCTCTCTGAAGAGCTCACCCAACCCAGAAATAGCCGGGACAGCTCTGGGAAACGTCAATGGCAAGAAAGAGCCACAGGGCTGGCAGATTTTAATGCGCTGTTATTAATAAAAGGAGCCCTTCTAAGGCTCCCTACAGACTTTCCAACCTCTGATGAAAGCGGTTTCACCAAAAAGTTCCTCCTCATCCTCATAGCCAGCCCAGAGGGGTTTGTACAGGGTTTATACAACATTGGTGCAAGTTAAAAACCCCAGAGGTCAATGCAGAATCCCCGTCAAAGGGTTGGGGAGAGTTTTACTCGTCTTGATTGAAAAGGTGCAGGTGAATACTTCAGCACTGGGGGGACTTTGTTGAATTACAGAAAGGTTCAGCCAAGTCTTAAAGCCTTACAAAGCCATTTAAGCTGAAATCAAGGTCTGCATTCAGAAACTGAATGCTCCTTCCTCATTATTTGGAAATATTTCGCAACAGCGTTTAGAAAGCATAAGAATGCTTTTAAAACTTTGTATTTTTTATACCAAAAGGAAGACAAGCTCACCGCGCTGTGCCTTCCTTTCCTAAAGGGGTAGGCAAATTCTGGCAAAAGGGAAAACATTTTGCTACGGAGAACAAAACTGTTGCTAAAGCCATGGAAACTTTCACAGAAAATGACCCAATGTAGCACCGTACTCCACAAGAGCCTCCCAAAATGCTTTACAACACAACAGAATTATACTTAGATCAATGTTATATACCTCTCCGAGGTATATTTTCCGATGCCATCTAGTGGGGTTTTTTTCCCTTTAAGAAATTATGACCCAGTTAGAATAAAGCAAACCCTTTCTTTGAAGTGTTCTGCTCAACGTGTTCTATATATACAACCCTTGAAATATACTGAAAAATAGCTGCACGCGTTTCATATCGTTAGACTAGAGAAGGGCAGTCCAGACAGACCATGCTTCTCGGGATGTTAAAAAGATAATTATTATAATAAAACCCAACTGGACTCGCTCTCCTCCAGTACTCACGCAGGCCCGAAGAAGGGAAGGGAAGGAACAAGCAGTTTTAAAACGGAAGTCTTTCACAAAACACGCCACTTACAAATCGCAGGTTAATTTTCCTCAAGCAGTTTCGTATCAAATCCTTTCTTAAATATTTGAGGTCAGCAACGACATCTGGTGCCGCGTGCATGCGTCAGCTTCCCACTCGACCAACTGCGACCCTGAGGATTTTTCTGGCCTGGTAGGAAGAGGAAACGTAACACAATTCCTGAAGTACGGCTGGTCCTCCGCTTCCAAACTCTGTGCGATTCCCTTGATGGTTCTTAGAGACGCACCCACACTTTGTCGTTTTTCCTCAAGTAGGCGTTTTTCCCTCCAACCGACATGCAGATTTCTCCTCCTGATCATCCCCATCTCGATGTCCCAAGGAAACAATCCACGTCATCCATCCAGAGGTTTCCCCAGGTAGACCAAAGTCACTTCTGTGTTCCCGTACACAGCGGACACTGCTGGGTACAGGCAAACTTTTGGCAGTCCTCTGAAGGCAACTCCCAAGAACTCATAGCCCCGCTCAAACGCTAACGTTTTGTCTTCCATGTCCAGGATAACTCGAATCCTTTCACCTATCTGGAAACAGAGACAGCAGGAGGGAAATAATAATAATAATAATAATAATCATATACATCAAAAGAGTCAGCGCGTTCAACTGGAGACGCAAAAGTAAAGCATAGCCTGTGTGTAACACCGCAGGTAATTCTAAAGCAAGGCTTTGTTTCTTGCTACTTTTATACCAGGAATTTCTCCATTTCACCCAAATGCACCAGGATCCCGAGTACCTCTGCTGCCCGTTTCCAGCAGGCAGCCCGTATCCAACCACCGACACGATAACAAACGGAACCCTTCCCATACGAACCTCGCGGTGCGAGAACACCGAGAGCGAGCAGACTGCATCCGATACTGCCGAGTTGTGGAAACTTTGCAACGGCCTGCAAGTTACCCGAACTCTGTATTTAGATGTTGCTGTCGCTGAGCAGTAATTGCTCTGGGAAGAGCAATTTTAAAGATAATTGACTTGTTTTAGAAAGGTGCCACCTATAAAATATACTGGAATAGGCTACTGATTATGCAGGTGCTGCTGCTGACGGAGGGATTCCCTCACCAAGCCAGAAGGAAATTCCAAAGCAAAACAAGCCTGAAAAATCATCATACATATGCATACATACACAAGTGAAACCAACACTAAACACAGCAAGCGACTCGGATCCGAGCACGCACGGTGCTCCCTGCGCTTATCTAGTATGTAATATTTTAGACATAAATACAAGCCAGCAGCAAGCACAGCAGGACACCGCACAAACTTCACAGCCAGCCCCACACTGGGGATTTCTTCCAGCCAACTCATTTTTCTTCTCACTAACACTAATATGAGTTTCCTTTAAAGTATGTTTTCTATGAGCGGGTTGCTGTACACATCTTAATAAATACAAAATACATCACTGATTTGGGCTCTCGCCAGTTTTTACAGAGAAAGCAGTGATTGCGTTCACATACACGACCTGGCGACTCCGGGCTTCAACACCTCTCCTCACCCTGTTGCTGCAGAAAGGCCTGGATAGGGACAGCAGAAAACAAGCACAAAGGGTCGAGTCTAGAAAGTGCCAGCCCAATTTGCACGTTAGGGAACGTGCAAATGGAAAGGGACCTGAATCTCTCTTAACTATGGTAATTTTAGGTATTATTTGCAAAAAGGATAGGTACAATCTTCAGATAGAATTAAACGCCTGGCGGTGAACTTTTACGTGAAATTTAGGAATACCAGATACAAGTCCCCAACTGAAACATAAGCCAATGCTTGTACAAAGCCACGGCATTATGAGATGGATATTATAACGCTTAAGTTGTAATGCAAGGAAATCCAGCAGTCAAAACGTAGTTGCGAGCGACCAGAAGAACAAAGATAAAACAACTCTATAGGAACAAAACGCTGGGATGGCACTTGCTCTTTAATAAGCTGAAATTATCTGAACATCACATCCCGGCATCCCAGCCAAGGGACGTCACCGACGGGAACGCAGCCAGCGAGCAAACAAGCAGCGCTCAGCACCGCTGCAGGTTTTTGCAAGAAGACCCTTAGCTAAGCACTAACCTCAGCTCGCGCCGCCGTACAACAAAGGGGTCAAACCCCACAGACGCTCACCTTGCCGTGGGGCAAGTCGTTACTTCAGAAGGCTACGTCAGCCTTTTCAGCTTCTATTTCAAAAGGCAACACGGCGTCTAAACAGACACCCGTGTTACACGCTCTGCACTCAGTATTTGAAGTAAAAGCGGGGAAACAACTGAGGGTCAGACGCGGTGAACACCACACACAGGTGCAGCCTGAAGTGAATGAAGGGGGAAAGGCCTCTGTAGAAACTAAGAAGCAAAGAAAGTAAAGCATGAAAGGGATGAATCTCTTGCATTATTTTTCCTAGTGACTAAGTCAGATAATTTAATGTTATTTGCGTTACTTTTTTTTTTCCTAGGTTCCTAATCTTCAGGACCTGATACTGTGCTCTGGAGTGGTAGTTGCAGCAGGGAGAGAGCCGTTTAAACCAAGCAATTATAATTCTCTTGGGTATTCACGGCCTGCTAAATTGCTTGGAATTGCAAATCACGTCTACCCAAAAGCAAATACCAAGTCAGAAAGTGAAAATAGTATGTTCTTTGAATTAACTTGTTATTTTATCAATTGGTTTCTCTCTCAGCACAAGACATAAACTATGACAATCTTACTAGGATCAAGGATATTCAAAAGGACCAGTTGAAACTGTTCTAATTCCTCTATAGGCATAAGAAAGATGAGAGTGTCAATGTTCTTTTTAAAATGTAAGTTTCTGCTAAGTACTCAGCTAGTATGCATATTTTCTTTCAAACAGACTTATTTAGAACATGGATGCAAATCTATACAAGGTGGAATCACTTGCCTTCTGCAGGGAAGGCAAAGAGACCCTCCGGGGTCATTCACAGAATCCCAGAATGTCAGGGACTGGAAGGGACCTGGAAAGCTCATCCAGTGCAANAGAAGAGCCTGGCTCCATCCTCCTGACACTCTCCCTTTCCATATTGATCCCCATGAATGAGGTCACCCCTCAGTCTCCTCTTCTCCAAGCTCCAGAGCCCCAGCTCCCTCAGCCTTTCCTCACACGGCAGATGCTCCACTCCCTTCAGCATCTTGGTGGCTGCGCTGGACTCTCTGCAGCAGTTCCCTGTCCTTCTGGAACTGAGGGGCCAATTCAGCAGACACCAGGACACACGAGGGAGCCAGACCCAGCAGAGCTTCCAGCCCACGCCAAGCCCCACTCACCTGGTATTTGGGCGCATTATTGCACTGGGGGAAACTGCCGTTCACCTCCCCATTATGCAGCAAGTTATTGTCCACCAGGTTCCATCCCCAACTCTGGTCGTCGCTCCCCAGCAGGGCCACGTAGCCCTGGCACTGCATGGCCGCGCGCTTCGTGGCGATGCCGATGACGGCCACGGTGCCCAGCGGGCCCTCCCACCACACTTCCCAGGCATGGCGGCCCTCGCTGAACCCGATCTTGGTCCGGGCCCCGTCCGTGCTCTGGGCGATGGGGTTGCGGTGCAGCGTGAAGCCGTTCTTCTTGATGTAGACGTTCCGCGAGCAGTCGTTGGTGCTGAAGGCGTGGTGGAAGGCACGGACCTGGGGGAGGAGGAGAAGGAGGTGTAGGAAACCATCGTCTCGCCAATGGAATAGGCCCAGGCAGGATCTCTCAGCAAAGCATATTTTATTAACGATTTTGCAAGACCGGGTGCTCTACCTAAAGGCAGGCACACCTAATACGGCAAAAAGCCCCTGCTTATATCCCCCCCAAATTCTCTCTCCTGTTCCCCATTGATTGGTACTTCGGGGTTTACAAACTACCCCACACCTGCCTCAGTTTACCCATCTCATTCATCTAATTCTAACAACCCCCTTCCCCTTATCGATCTGTTTAGAATATGGATTCCTGGCTCTTTAGCTAATCTTCCCTTAGACGGACTTTTTAAATAACAGGTATCAGTATGCATTCCGGGATTAGTTGGAAGAGACTTTGTTTTACATTAAGGATTCATAGTCTGATGTCTCTCAGCCCTTCCCCTCGGGCCGGGGTCAGGCACCAGGTTTGTAAAAAACAACATTCCTTCCTTAAACCTTCCTTACGGAGGGTGCAGGGAGGTAAAATCCTGTCATGGTTTTCATGGCCCCCACTTGGTTTGTAATGGCAGGTGGGCCGAGCGGCTCGTGGGGTGTCCCCGAGCGGCTGGGGGGTGCTGAGGGATTGGGGGGGTGTCCCTGATGGGCTGGGGGGGGTCCCTGAAGGGCTGGGGGTGTGCTGAGAGATTGGGGAGGGGAGTCCCCTAGGGTCTGGGGGGTGTCCCCAAGGGGCTGGGGTGGATGTCCCTGAGGGGCTGGGGGGTGCTGAGAGATTTGGGAGGGTGTCCCCGAGGGGCTGGGAGGCTGGTGAGGGATCGGGGATTGTGTCCCGACGGGCTGGGGGGGGATGC
>VWYH01000239.1:25548-50045 GCA_013399365.1 Pampusana beccarii | reverse complement strand
CTGCCCGCCCGCCCAAGGCCCCTCACGGCGCCGCCATCACCGCCGCGGGGAGCCCGGCCCGCCCAGCGCGCATGCGCGGGAGCGCCCGGCGGAGCGGAGCGGAGCTGAGGTGAGGCGGCGCGGAGGGGCGGGAGCGGCCTCACCCCCCCTCCCCGTATCCCTTCCGTCCCCTCCCGCCGGTGCCTTGTGCCGGGGGACACCGCGGGGCTCCCCCGAGGGGCCGGCGGGGTGGTTGTTGTCCCACCGCCGGGCCTGCCGGGGCGGGAGCGGCCGGGGAGAAGTTCCCTCAGAGCCGGAGCGCGGACGCGCGGCCCGAGCCGCGGGTGAGGCGGCCGCAGCGTTCTTGTCGTTGTTTAATCCGCAGCGCTGAAATTTGTCCTGGTTTGAATGGGTTCTAGCTGCTCTTTAGGCTCGGCTCAACGGCAGTCATGTTGAAGACATAACACGGTATGTAAAAAAAAAAAAAATAACCCTTTAATAGCCCAATAACGCCATAAAACCGTAGACATGAAGGCAGTGGCAGGGCTGGTGCCGGGACAGCCGCGGGTCCGTCCCGCAAACCCGTGGTGTTGTCTGCACCCCTGCCCTGTATGAGCTCCCTTTCCCCTCACGACCCGCTCGTGTCTACAAAACTTATGTTTTTCTGTTGCTCTTTTTTTCCCCCCTCACTTAATTTTTTGGGATTTAGGCCCCTAAACAGTCTGGGATGCTGTGGGTAGTCGCATAGTAAAGCTCAATGGACGCGCTTTGAGGCCAAATCGAATGTGTTGCAAACCTTATAATGACCTGGTTTAAGCTGGTAGTGCTTCTTAAAAAGTGAAACTATTTATCTGTTTGTGCTTTAGTGTTTACCAGCCACAAGAAACTTACCTTCACTTTGGGAACCCAAAGTCCACCTGCACAATAGTTTAAAATTTATTGACACAGATGTATGCTTTTAAACTGTGATTAAGGCAGTTGCTTTCAGCGTTCAGCAGTTTATACCACTCTCACCAGCACAAGTTTCTTGCTCCAGGTTTTGTGAGGCTGCTTTACAAGCTGATTTAGGTACAGACAGCGAAGAGATGCTGCCAAATTAATGTATACTGTGATTAAGCTACAAAAGTCATACTCATCATTAACCAATCGACATGATCAATGCTTTCTGACCACCTGCAAAACCAGGGAATATTTTTCAAGTTTTAGATCCTTCTGCGCAACAAGAGAGAGACAGAAGTGATAGGTTGTTTAGAAGCAGAGTGCTTAATTTATATTTAACTAATAACAGATGTATTGTAAGTAAGAAACTAAACAATTATAACTAACATCAATTATTTCTTAGTATAGATGTATGTCAAAAATTGAAATGCATAGGTAATAATTATGTGAATATAAGCAACACAAGAGTGTCCAGTGTTTGGAGCACTTGTGAGGGATGATCCCCAGCGTTCCCCAGCACTGATAAAATAAAGAATGCTGCTTAATGGTATAATTGACTCTGCTTTTAAGTTTATTCTCCATTTCAACAGCCCAGCGCCTGAGCAGCTGTCTGACAGACAGATGCGTGTGCACTCACCCAGACTGCAACAACACGACTGACTTCCCTGCAGACAGGCTTTACCAGTTTGCCGTCTTCCCTTTGCTCCTTTCCAGTACATCCCAGTTTTGTGCCGCGTCCTCGTGCGCTGAGGAAGCAGCTCGTACCTTGGCAGCCCCGTCAGAGCAGCGCATCCGCTCCACGCACCGCACAGGTAAACGTGCCCGCACCGCTGCCCTTCCATGCTGTCCTGGTTGATGTTGGTGCTCTCTGAGCCAAAGTTTCATTTGGGTCCTGACCTGCAGAGGTGCCTGGTTTAATTGGACGCTAGAGTTTCAATAAGATTGCATTCCAGTCAGTGGGGTGATCTTGTTGCTTCTACTGCATCTGGAATATTGTGTCCAGTTCTGGGCCCCTCGGTTCCAGAAGGACAGGGAACTGCTGCAGAGAGTCCAGCGCAGCCACCAAGATGCTGAAGGGAGTGGAGCATCTGCCGTGTGAGGAAAGGCTGAGGGAGCTGGGGCTCTGGAGCTTGGAGAAGAGGAGACTGAGGGGTGACCTCATTCCTGNAGAAGAAACTTCTTCATGGTGAGGGTGCCAGAGCCTGGCCCAGGCTGCCCAGGGAGGTTGTGGAGTCTCCTTCTGTGCAGCCATTCAAACCCGCCTGGACACCTTCTGTGTAACCTCATCTGGGTGTTCCTGCTCCGGCAGTGGGATTGCACTGGATGAGCTTTCGAGGTCCCTTCCAGTCCCTGACATTCTGTGATTCTGTGATAAGCTTTTTGCTGTAATTAGACCAACACCAGCTCAATTCAGCTTTTTTTTGTTTCAGGTGTCCCTGAGCCATGGCAGCCAAATGGACTGGTGGACATTCCTCCTCCATATTGTGCTTGAATGTAAACACGGAAGGGCTGGTGGCTTCGGGCGCGGAGAGAGGCGAGCTCACGCTGTGGGACAGCACAGGCTTTCCAGCGGGACAGCTCCAGCTCCCGGAGGCTGACGATGTGACATCCTTGGTGTTCTCTCCCCGCTGTCCCACCAGGCTGTACACCTCCCACGGAGAAACTATCAGTTTGCTGGATGTCCGATCCCTCAAGGAGCCCGCTGAACGCTTCCACGGGAACGAGGAGGAGATCAACTGCCTCTCCGTGAACGAGACCGACAGCTTCTTGGCTGCGGCTGATGACTCGGGGGCCGTAAAGGTTATAGACTTGGAAAAAAAGAAAGTCAGCCGGTCCTTGAGACACTCAAACATCTGCTCCTCTGTTGTCTTTCGGCCTCAGAGGCCTCAAAGCCTTGTTTCCTGTGGACTGGACATGCAGGTGATTTGCATACGAGTAGATGGTTGTTAGAGAAGCGAAACGGTAACTCCCTGTCTGTCTCAGCCACCGAAAGGTTTCTTAACTCTTCTAAAGTAGCTTTGGCAGGGAAGCTAACAGTATTGAGGCTGTTTGTGCCGTTTTCTGCTCAGCAGTTCCTCTCCTGGTTTTTATCTTTAATATTCACAGTCTAAAAGCGAGCGGGGTGGAGGGAAATCAGAATGTGGTGCCAAACACACTCGTACCAGATGAACTCCTTGTTGGTCACAAAACCAGAACGTTTCTCTAGCGTTCAGTTATGGCTGCAGACAAAATGCAGATGATAGTTAGGAAAACGCAAAATGCTTGAAGTGGACAGGGTTCTAGCAAGAATACTACAGGTAGATAAACATCTTTCCAAGTGGTATGTTTCACTGTAAGGACAAGTTATTTTTATAATTTATCCTTTGTTCTGATTAACCTCTTGGAAGCGTTAAGTGTTCCTTGCCTTTTATGCTTCTCTATCCTCATCAAGAGGAAACTTTGTCCTTTGCACGCCACTTGTGGAAGCGCTCTGAGAAAAACCGTGCGAGGAGCTAATGGGAGTCTCGAGTTACATTGCCAAGTTGGCCACCCAGCACAGATGTTTTTCAGTAATTTCTTTCCAGTGGTTGAGATCTGACCACGTTCCTGGTTTAGCTGGAGGTTAAAACTATCACTTCTAGAAAGGTTTCCGTGGTTCTAGCGGTATCAGGGTGAAGTTTGCTTTGACAGCGTTGAACAGTTTCACTCTATGTTCTTAAAACAAAGTGCATCTAACACCTACTAGAACAAATACGTGCTGATATTTAGTATAGGTGATGTTTTTCCATATCAAAGTCATGGATCATATAAATTCAGCAAGTGCATATATCCAAATAGGGGCTGATTGATAGAAATCTGCCCGGTTTAAACTTTGTCAAATTTTCAGAAATTTTCCAAATTCCTTTTTTTTTTTTTTGTCTATAGGTTGACTTAAAAGGTGGATGTAGGATTTTAAATGAAGTCCTGTGAGACAGAGGTACCAAAGTGTCAGTCAGAGAGGCAAAAATGTTCAGCACCTTAGATGGCTGCCTTAATTTCAGGTCCCTCAAATGCAGATTCACAAGCCTATGGCTGGAAATATTTTTTTAAAACAGAATTGTAAGCATTTATATATCACTTCTGTGCTAGTGAAATGGTTAATTTTGTTACTTTAGTTTTAGTATGGTTTACAGTATCTTGGCAAGTTGATTTTTAGGTGAAAGTCATTATCCCAAAACAGTAGGAATCTGTTAGTGTGTTTTTGTATGATAAAAAGAGCCTTTTTCCACATCGAGGCTGGCTTTAAGATAAATAATTTCGCAAAGAGAAGCCGTGCTGCAATCCTCTGAAATGCTGTGCTGCAACATGTCTTTGGACAAGTAACACACTCTACAAGCATCAAAACGTGTTCTGGGCTCGCATGTCAAACCCTCGGTGAACCCCCTGTAGCCGAGGAGAGCTGAAATTAGGTTGCTGGAATTAGTTCCATGGAAGCGGGGAAAATGCCACGAGGACAGAAAATACTTAGTGTGCAGAAAACTTGTCAGCACTTGATGAATTCATAAAGCTGTTGCAGTGCTGTGATGAAAATCCAAGAATTTGCCTTAAGCATTAGGACGCAGCCTCTCTGGTTTACTCTGCACAGTCCTCGTGGAAAGTTTTTCCCTTCATCGGTAGCAAAGTAGTTTTAATGAAACAGCAACAGCAGTCGCTAAAACAGAGACGTGAAAGGAAACAACATTTTAGATGTCTTAATGTGATTTGCATTCCAGAGATACAGAGCCGGTGTGACAACTCTTGTGGCCCGAATTTAAAGACTTGCGTAATTTCTACTGGAGATAACTAGTGGAGGAATATTTTTATTATATTTTTATTAATGTTATTTTTATTAATAACGGTACGTACTTAACATTAGACTCACTTGTGCTTTCGTATCTGTCGGCCTTGAAAATGCTCCTCATCAATTCAGATCCCACGAAAGTACAGAGAGAATTATTTTTAACAGGCACGGTATAAATCTATAGTACTGGAATTGCTCTGTGAGAGACGCAGGTTTCATTCGAAGGCACAGTTCTTGCTGCATGAGGGGCTTGGAGGAGGGGTGGTGTTTGAAAAGCAAGTTTAAAAGCACAGCCTCCCCCATCTCATCAGAAAAAGCACACCCTGCCTCGACATAGTAATAGCACCAACTCATTTGTTTTTAAAAAAAAAAATACATCTATTTCTGTTTAAAAATGAGGGCCTAACCCACTGTTTGCCATTTGCTGTTGCATTTTTCAAACACATTCATGGAAGTGATTATTTTAAGACAAGTACACAGCAGAGACAGAAGTAAAATTCAGAATGATAATGATCTCCATTTAGTGCTAGTGTTCGTGTGTCTCTCTTAAATAATTGATGATTACTACTGCTGAGATGAATGCAAAAGCATTTAGAATGGCTTTTTCATCCATTTTGCGGTGTGAGGGTCTGAGTCACTGACTCCGCTGAGTGGGGCGGTGTGAGGGTTGGGAGAGCTGAGAGATTTGCTGTGTTATCGGGTGAAGTTCCACCGCTCCTCACAACACATCTCCATTCCCTTGCACTTGTGCATCACCTTTGTTCTCCTAGACCAAGAAGTGCGGTTGGGTTTTGGCTTGTTTTTTACTGTTAGTGAAGGCTCTGATTTACGTAAAATGGACAAATTATCGATTCATGCTCTTTTTCTCAAGGTTATGCTGTGGAACCTGCAGAAGGCTCGCCCCTTGTGGACCACAAACCTGCAGGAGTGCGAAACGGAGGAAGGCGGTCTGCAGCCAGCTGGCCAGTTCTTTAACCCACCGCTGGCACATTCCCTCTCTGTCGCATCGTGCGGCAACATCTTTGGCTGTGGAGCTCAAGACGGTAAAGTCAGAATATTCAGAGTCACCGGGGTCAAGTTTGAACGCGAGCTGGAGTTTCAAGGTCACAGTTTAGGCGTATCGCAGGTCCTCTTTCTGCCAGGAGCCTACTGGTTGTTGACTGGAGGCAATGACGGGAAGGTCTTGCTCTGGGATGTCAGCGCTGACGTTGGGAAGCAGCAGAAGAGTCCAGCAAAATCTCTGCAGAGAAGGAAAGCCCAAGCACCTGCTGCCGCCAGAAAAGATGGGAAGCTCAACAAAGTGGCTTCAAACGACCAGGCTGCAGTTTTACCAAAGCTAAGCATCGAGCACGGGGAGAAGGTGAACTGGATCTCCTACGCGGAGATCAAAGGCTCCAAGAGAGTCTTAGTTGCTGATCAGAGTAGTTCTATATCTGTGTATCCATTGCCAGAACCTTAGACACTGAGATGTTTATAGGAATTTTGGGGGAAAACCACTTCTCAGAGCGTTTGAAATGAGGCCAGTCCCACCCGAAACCTGCTGCGTCCTTGGGAAGGGATTTGCTGTGAACTCACACGAGTCCTCACCACATAACTGGCCCCGCGCTCTGTTTTCCAGCAGCTGTTGGTGTTCGCTGCAGCTGTTCCTCGCAGGGTTGGCGGTTTGCTTCTTGAACTTAAGTGAAACGGGTTTCAATATATTTAGGGGTAATATTAGTTCACAACTAAGCTGATGTAATTAAGGTTGGGGGAAGAAATTCACGCTAACGGGGACATCCACAATGCTGAATAAGGATGCCGAGCTCCTTGCATTTTGAACTATTGCAGTGCTTTCCGTGCTTTTCCCTGTTAAATTCTGGCACAGTTCGTGTAAACTGGCCATGGCGTAATTATATTTTTCATTCTTTTGTCAGCAGCTGCATATAAGACTAGAGAAGTATCAACTAATGAATACTCAAATTAGTTTAACCATCATTGCCCACTGGATTTTTTCACACTGCAGTAGACAAAGGAGCAGGAGAAAATGTTAACATCTGTTTAACGGCTCAGCTTTTATGCATTTAGCTGTTTAATCCAGGGAAAAATAACTACTACACTCGTCAATAAATGCTATCTCTCTCATTGCTCTCTTGTGCTTATACTCACTCTAATATTGCCCAACTTACAAAATAGTGTCAAAAGGGGTGTTGTGTACCCCATCCGCTGTCTTCCCAAAGCTTTAGAATCACAACGAGCGGAACTTGGCTTGCTAGAAATACATCTTCATTTGCAAGTTGAAGGGTGGGGAGAGCGTAACTAAGTGGGAACGGCGCAGCTCTCGACGTGTTCGGTTCATGCTGGATTTCCCATGGAATGGGCAAATAATTGAAAGAAAAAAAGCTTTTTTTTTTTCCTCAGGCTGTCCTTAACCTTTCACAAGACCAAATGCCTGGTACTAGCTGAAGATCCACTTCACTGCTGTGCTGTCTCGTTTCACCAGTGTGCTGTTACCAAACACACATTATCTGTCTGCCTTCTTTTTGATAGAAAAATGTTCAGCTCTTTGTTTTGCGTACCCAGCTCCTAAAAACCATTAGCCGGTTGTGCTGGCTGTCCATCCGTTATGGAAAAGATTCCAACCGTCTTGTCTTAAATATCCTTCAACCTCAAACCAAATACAACTCTCATCCAAATCTGATGGCAGAAAAAAAATATAAAAGCAACAAAGCAACCTGGTTGTACGGCCTTTAACAGCAGGAGGCTTTGGCCCAAGACACAAACTGGCAGGCACGACAGCAAAATGAAGCCAAAAAAAAAAAGAATAGTGTAGACACCCCCTTTTCGTGTCATCTCTAAACGAGTTTTGTGTGTGAAGACAGGATCAGTGGGTCAGTGGAAGCGCTCTGGATGTGTAGTTCAGTGTGTAACATGTTCATGAGCACGTGGCTGTGCATCTATGACCTATATTTGGATATACGGTCTATAAAAAGCCTCGATACAACCAGCCTGTGGCAGGAGTCAGAACCCCGGTCTCTGTTGCTGCCGCTTGCATCGGGAGGGAGGATCAAACCCACTCCGGCTTTTATTTCTTCTCTTCGTGTCCTCTGGTGGGATGGCTAAAGCCAGCGTCTCTCTGCACTCCCTGAAGGAGACGTTGAACAGGTCACTGAAGGGGTGTGATCATTTCCTTGGGAAGTTTTCATGGGTAATAGGATGTAAATGTACATTGTGGGTATACGGGAAGGGAGTAATTAATGAACCTGCTGTTTCTCCTTGTTGGGGTGGGAGGCGGGGACAAAGCCGTAAGCCCATTGTGGGTAACGGGAAATTCAGGCTCGTGCTCTGCTGTGGTCCTGGCGTAAATGGGAGATTTGGGGTGAATTTCTGAATTTGTGAAAATGACCCAGAGTCTGGAGGGTTCAAAGATAAGAAGTTGTTATCATGAACAAAAAAAAAACCCAAGGATGGACCTTTCTTATAAGTTTAAAGACAGAAAATCACTGTCGCTGAGGAACTGGGACAGAGGTGACGCTGATTCACGCTGCATTTTCAAAGCCCTTGACCAACAGGTTCATTGGCTTCATGTCAAACAATCGGGCCCACGTGTCCGGCTGCAGCACGACAGTCTCTAACCAGCTGGGCAGGCAACAACCGCGGGATCAAATGTGAGCTGTGAGCGTGGCTTTTGAGGAAAAAAGACTTGAAAAAGGGTCTGGAATTCTCCACAGTTAGAGACAGGTGAGACAGTGTTCCCTCTCGGGGGGATTTTCACATCTGGATTTTCATACGCTACCTTTAAAAGTACTGTGCAAATGGTATCAAGAAATGTGTGAGCTTAGGTGTCATACATGGAACTCTGGTTTATCTGTAGCAAAAATTATTGAGAGTATCACAGTGGATGGAATGAAGTACTTCTGATCATGAAATTAAGGATTATAAACTAACACCAGCTGATAGACTTAAAGAAACTGCTCCTCTGGTCAAGACACTGATACTGTTCACCGGCGGCTTTTACGACTCCTGATGGACACAACAGTAACTGCAAAAAAAAAGATTAATTAGAGACCTGAGCAGAGAAACAGAAACATGGGAACCACTCCTGAAAGAAAAAGTGAAAATTAAGTCTGTGTGAAACTGCTTGAAGTGCAGGAGGAGCTGTGGAGGAGTGTGGGGCTCTGCATAGGCCTGGAAAATAAAACCAATGTGGCAGCTCTAAAGTGATTAAAAGTGTCATTTTCTGTAAATGCTTGAACAGCGGAAATAAGGTTACACACATAGGCCTGCTTTCAGAAAAGCGGGAGCGCTAGATCTCTTACTGCCAATCTTATAAGTCTGTTCTGTATCCTGACGAGAAGAAAACTTGCAAAGCTCTTTGGTGAAGAATGGGGATGTGGTTGGTGCTACGCTACACCAACCCGGTGGTAGCTTCACTTACATGAAAGGAGAAAGCGTTTAGAGGTCGCGATTGAAATGGAAGAGGGAGGTTTCATCCTTTTCTCCTTGTTTCATTCGGAATGTGGATCATGAAACGGCAGCGCCGATTCTGTCGGAATTTACAAAGAGCTGTAGAAGACGAGCTATTGAGATCAGTCGTACTGTGGTGTAACTGAACAGAACCAAACTTAGCAAGTGCTGAAATGTTTGCCATAGATGCTTAAAAATACACAGGAGTCATTTACAGACAGGCAATATAGCCCAGATCAAAAAAGTGCTGGAAAAATGAAACTGGTCAAATACTAAGGCTGCTGGAAAACAACTACGGTGGCCTTAGTGATGAGATCTTTGATAACTTCACTTTTGCAAGAACGGGCTGTTAGAAAGTTTATTTACCTTGATTAAAAGCTGCTATCAGTATCAAAAAGTGTCTTCCCCATGACAGCAAACCTTGAAGAATATATTTATTTTCTGACAATTCCCCGCTCTCTCTCAAAAAGTGCTTCCACGGTGTTATTCGTAAAACTTTTTAATTGGGATTTCTGTGCTACCACATTGTATTATCCCCTTGGATTGTTGTTCTCTGCGTGCGCAGCTGTAGGAATGAAGTGGATTTGGAAATTCTCCATGGCATAACATAACAGCTCTTCCAATTCTTCCGAACTATCTGCGTTTCTGCATCACACAAGCTCAAAGTTCTATTGTGGAATATGTGCGAAAGAAGGGAAAACTTGGTGAATTATTTAATCTGCAGTTTATACAAACTAAAGTTAACCTCTGCTTGTTTGAAGGGGGTTTCATTTGGTGTTTTTTTGTGTTTTTTAAAACATTTATTATTATTTATTTTATTTTTTTAATGTCATCACCGGAATGCTACAGTGTATTTTGTCCTTATAAAAAAAGCTGGGTCAAAGATAAAATAGGGCCACACAAGCAAGGTAAAGACCTTCATACAGTGTTTAACACAGGTAGATCAGAGTCCAGAGCCCAATTCCCGAAACATTACAACTATACAATAATGACAGTAACAGAAACAGTGGAGCAAACTGGGGATGAAGAGATGCTGAAGAAATAAAATGAAATTTAGCAATGGTATACTTTTTGTTTAACTGATACAGCGTGAAGTTCTGCCAGTAAAATGCAAAGAAAAAATCACAAAAGTCCATCAGGAGGAGCTGATGTTGCAGTAAATCGCTTGTCAAGTACATAGTAGTGAGATATTTGTTTGATATTTAGGAAGGAACTCTGAATGATGCGTATTTTGGTAGCTTTGAGTTCCTCTGGATCCTCAAGGACACATGTCGACATAATTCAGCAAACTGAGGAAATTAAAGAAAACTGTCTTTACAAGAACCACCTGTGGAAAACAGAAGCCCAGTAAAGAGCAGCAGATAGGTACAAAGCAGAAATACCTGCATTCCCCCAGACTTCATCCCTAAACTCAGTAAGTTCTTTTAAACTGGGCAGTTTTCTCAAGCAAAAGTGCAGTGGAAGCTCAAACTCAAACCCCAACCTTTAGGATTATAATTTAAGAGAGTACAAAGACGTACCTTTTTATTTTTTTTCTTCTTCCTTTTTTCTTTTTTTAAATAAGGAAAAACTCAATATACTAATTAATGAAAAAGCAGCTAATAAATACCAGCTACAAAGCAGCTTTCTTATTGTTGTTTCACTAAGGTCTTCTTATCCCAGAGACGTTCTGCAGAAGGACAGTCCCATAAAAGGGACAACCAGAGCAGGACGAGCTGATGGGAGAAGAGAAACACTGTGGCTGGCTTGTTTATCATTTGCGCCGTTTTCAATTTTGGGAGGAATGAGAAGTTTTTCTCAATGTCAATGAGGTTTAGATTGGATATTAGGAAAAAATTATTCCCAGAAAGAGTTACTGGAACAGGCTGCCCAGGGCAGTGGTGGAGTCACCATCCCTGGAGGGGTTTAAAAGGCGTTTAGATGAGGTTCTTAGGGACATGGATTAGTGCTAGAGTTGGGTTATGGTTGGACTCGATGATCCTGAGGGTCTCTTCCAACCAAAATGATCCTAAGATTCTAAATTAAGACCGTTCAAAAGATCACGGCGCTACAAATAGAAGCACAAATCACCTCAAAATGTATTAAACAACTGTGCCCCTAATGCAAATGCTTGACACCTGCAGTCGCGTCTAAATATAAATCTTCAATCTGTATTTACAAGTTATAATACTTCTGTACCAGGAGAGGGCACAGAAGACATGAGCCGTGTCTAAAAAATTTAATTTTTAGTGGTGTGTGTTGTCATACAGCTTGGGAGGAGCCTCAGAACGGGGTCTGGAGCTGTTCCCAGTGCAACGTAAGCGTCCCCCACCGTCACAGCAGAAAGCGGCACCGCTTGGTGCCCAAGTCCTGAGCAAACGTCCTTCTTTTCCATCCCTCAGGGTAGAAACCAAGCTGCAGACCGTGGAGGCTCAGTTCGCGGGCCTGGACTCCAGCTTGCAGGAGCTGGCGCAGAAGTTTGAGATGCTGGAGAAGGAGCTGGGCCAGGACACACTGTGGACGTGGGCACAGGGGGAGAGGTGAGCATGAGGGAGGAACAGGCCGGTCCTCATCGCGCAGGTGACACTGGTGTGACCGTGGATGCGCTCCGACACGGGGCTGTGCAGCCCGTACTGATGTATTTACCTTTCCCTGCCGGGGTGGCTATTTACTGCAGAAGTGGGCAATATGAGGAAAAAGTACGGTTCCTTGGATAGTTTTCTTTACAAATCAAAACCAACCGCACGGTCTATGAAATATTTAAGTTGTTTAAAACCAACCATGTTGCTTCCAAGATAGAAGGGGCACCAAGCCTGTTTGTGTAGCTCTGTCCCACAGTAAGTGAAAGAAAAAAACCCCCAACTCATTAACACCATGATTACTTGCTCCACTGTTTCAATTTTTAGCACCCAGGCTAGGCTTTGTTAATGCACATATTCAGTGTTCCCACATTCTGACCGGGAGTTTCTGGAGCAGCTCTTGCTTCCCGCACACCTGGGGAAACAGGCTCTAGTCAGGCTGCCATTCAGCAGGATCCACTGCTGACTCTTCATGGCTGAAACACTTGTTTAGACAATAGAATCATAGAATCTTTTTGGTTGGAAGAGACCTTCAAGATCATTGAGTCCAACCATAACCTAACTCTAGTACTCCCCCATGTCCTGAGAACCTCATCTCCGTCTGTCCAACCCCTCCCGGGATGGTGACTCCAGCACTGCCCTGGGCAGCCTGTTCCAATGCCCCACAGCCCTTTGGGGAAGAAATTGTTCCCACATCCAACCTCAACCTCCCCTGGTGCAACTTGAGGCCGTTTCCTCTGCTCCTGGCGCTTGTTCCTGGGGAGCAGAGCCCGACCCCCCTGGCTCCAAGCTCCTTTCAGGCAGTTCAGAGATCAGAAGGTCTCCCCTCAGCTCCTGTTCTCCAGCTGAACCCCCAGCTCCCTCAGCCGCTCCCATCACACTTGTGCTCCAGCCCCTTCCCCAGCTCCGTTCCCTTCTCTCCACTCGCTCCAGCACCTCAAGGCCTTTCTTGGTGTGAGGGGCCCAGAGCTGCCCCCAGGATTCGCGGATTTTCCTCCCCAGTGCCAGCACCGGTTCGGTCACTGCCCTGGGCCTGCTGCCCACACCAGCGCTGGTCCCAGCCAGGACGCTGTGGCCTCTTCACGCTCACACTCCGGCTCACGTTCAGCCGCCGCCACCAACACCCCCGGGCCCTTTGGCGCGGGTCGCTGGGTGAGGCTGCGGGAGCCCCGGGGCGGGCCCGCCCTCCCCGGCTGAGGCCCGGCGGTGTCTCCCGGCAGGCTCGGCTCGGAGGAGGAGCGCCAGCCCGGCCGGCGGGAGCGGCTCGTCAGCGNCCGAGGCGGTGGAGCCGCGGCCCTGCCAGCCGGGCCCGGCGGGGGCTGCGGGGCCGGCCCCGCTGGGTGGCACCCGGCGGCCTTGTTTAAAGAATAAAAGCTTTGTCTGATCAACAAGGGGAGGGCAGAAACAATAAAACCCGACTTAAAGTCTGTTTGTCTCCATGTCGAGTTCTGTGTGGCTGAAGTTGATGTCTCTCGGAAGGGCCTCCCTGCCCTCTCAAGGTGGCTGCTTTTAAGAAGCTCGCGAGAGCTTTCTTAAGTCTCTGTAACTTAAAAAAAAATAGTATTTTTATCCTTTTTGCTGTATTTTTTAAAAATTATTTTTATTTTCCGTTCCACAGTATTTCTGGGCCATGTGGAACAATCCTGTGAGAAGGGTTGGTGATAGAAAGGCTGGACAATCTCCACCATTTTAAGTTGTACCGATGATAAAGTTTAGGTTTTAAGGTACTGAAGTGTTGAATGCATCACTTGGTTCTTTGCTTCTATTAACAAAAGGTATTTTCGACTTTTTAGTCCCAGCTTAAGCAAGCGAAAGAACAAGGAAGAACCTCCTCTGCTGCACAGGAAAGTTTTATTTCACCTTCAGAACGTGGAGCTGAGTCTGAAACAGAAGCAGCTTTTGAAGGACACGCATATACTGAGAAACTGACTGAATCGAAGGTTAAATCTGAGTTGACTTATACTGAACTGTCTGGATGGAAGGTTAAGGTAACTGTGGTAACATACCCACCAAACGTGAGCGTAGCTTATCGCTAACAGAGTACGTGCTGGAAGAATTCTCACCTTCTTTTCCCCCTCTCCTTGCCACCTGTGTGCTATCCCCAAAGCGCCTCTTACGACTCAGAGGAAACTGCTGTAGGAAAACCTGCTACAGTTTCTCCGTCAGTTCTGGAAAGCCTCGCGTTTTCCTTTGAAAGCTGAGAATCTCGTGGAACGTGAGCAAAAGTAACCACTTCAGCAGACTTCTTAAATCCACTAAAGTAGCTGGAAAACTGAATATTTTCTGTTTTATTTTATATTCCTTACAGGAAGCAAAATACACGTTTCTGTTTGCTTTCAGGTACTGATGCTGTGCTAGTCTTGTTCCTCTGCTTCGAGTCACTATGGCGAAGAAATCGGAGGCTCCGCTTTCCTTGTCCGACTGCCTCTGCCCAATTTGCATGGAGATCTTCGTGGAGCCCGTGACGCTGCCGTGCAACCATACCCTCTGCAACTCCTGTTTCCAGCTGACCGTTGAAAAGGCCAGTCTTTGTTGCCCTTTTTGTCGGCGTCGGGTCTCCTCCTGGGCGCGATACAACGCCCGCAGAAACACTCTTGTCAACTGGGAGCTCTGGGAAAAGATTCAGAAGAATTACCCGAAGGAGTGCGAGCAGAGAATTAACGGGCAGGATTTGGAGGAGGAAAGTAAGTAAAACGTCTCCTTGGCCTGGGGTGTCCCTGCTTTACCAAAGTAGTTCCTGTTTGTGGACTTTGGATGTTGTGAAATAAGAAACTGCGCGTAGATGGGCTGTGTTACCGCTGGAAAGGGCAATGTCAGAGCTCTCCTGTGACAGGGGATTGCGAGGCCTTTTTTGCAGAGGGCAGGTTATATTCTCTGATTTAAGTGGGTATTTGTTCACGCGTTTTGCACGAAGCGGCGGTGGGTGGCTGCCTGGCAAAGGCAGTAATTCATTACTGGTACAAGTCCTGCTGTAAAATCTGTAAGTGGAGTATTTGAGTGAGTGTGTGTGTGTGTTAATTTATCACTATCAAGTAAGCAACATGGTTAAAAGTTTGTCAACTCTTCGATGCTGTTAATTAGCCTGGTTAGAAATCTCAGGGCTTCAGTCTCTGCAGGAGTCTCCGAGCCTAAAATTGTGATGTCTGAGAAAATGAAGCGAAATCTTTGAAGAAGGATTTGGGGGTTTATTATGTTGTAAGCTGTGTTGGGGAAGCCTAGTCAGTAGGTTGGCTGTATGACATGTTGTACCACTTGTGATATTACGAAGTATTTTTAATCACAAACAGCAAAAGATGTACGCTGTGGTCTGCGTATGTATTTGTTTTCTATACAGTGCTTGGAAAACACCGACTGTTCGTGCCCCTCTGTAACACAGTGCTTTTTTATTTTGTTTGCTTGTAACAAAAAGTGCTTTTTTTTTCACAGCACTTGATTCAAGTCAAATCATTCCCCTGACAGGGTATGGAGGTGAACTTTTGTTAAAATCTTTCAGCATTGGCTGTCGTGGTCTTGCTTTGTTCCTCAGTTCTTTTTTTCCTTCCTCCCGCATAGTCTGCGTCCCCCGTCCGCAACACCAGCTGAGCAAGCCTGGGGAGCTGAGGCAGGAATATGAAGCAGAGATTAGCAAGGTAAGTCTAAAAATATATCTATTTAAAAGCGTAAATACTTTGTATCTAGTTATCTTCTTTGTTCCCACAAACAGTAGTAATGTTACTTAACGAAAAAAGAGGATACTTAAAAAGCCATTGCTGCTGCAGGAACACACTTGTGATTCCTGAAGCATTAATTTTTTATCCTACGTGGCCAAGTGCTCGGGCCTATCTCCATTAGCTGGTACCTCACGCTTCCCAAAGCGCTGCAGAACAGTTGTTCAGGGTTAGAGAGTCCCCTGAAATGCCTTTTTTAGGTCCTCGGGTACGCATAAAGTATTTTGGACTAGCAAATGTAAAAATTTGGAATTGTTTGGCTTTGGTCTTCTTGATTTCCCTCCCTGAGCAACATACCACAATTAGATGAACTTGGATAATGAAAATACAGCATTTTCTTTCCTATTTTCTCACTCCCTGTGTTATCTGTGTTCATTTGGGAGACCTTTCCGCTCTCTACAACTCTCTGAAAGGAGGTTGTAGCATGGAGGGTGTTGGGCTCTGCTCCAAGTAACGAGTGCCAGGACCAGAGGAAACGGCCTCAAGTTGCGCCAGGGGAGGTTGAGGTTGGATCTGGGAACAATTTCTTCCCCAAAGGGCTGTGGGGCATTGGAACAGGCTGCCCAGGGCAGTGCTGGAGTCACCATCCCTGGAGGGGTTGGACAGACGGAGATGAGGTTCTCAGGACATGGGGCAGTGCCAGGGGTTGGGAACGGTTGGACTTGATGATCTTGAGGGTCTTTTCCAACCAATATGAGTCCATGATTTGAAAATCAGAAAACATTTTTAAGAAATCTTAGTTTGTCTAAGGACCTAAAGGATCCCTCTTCCTCCAATTCAGACACAGCAGTAATAAGAACTATGGTTGAAGCAGTACCAGAATCCTCCTTTCCCCCAGAGCCCTGTTGCTGGTTGTTAGAAGAGCATGAAGTCCATGAAATAGAGGACTGGGATTCTCTGTTATGGTAGTTATGGGATAAGATTGATTAGGACTTGACATTCTTCTCTGAAGCAAATGCCATTACCCAGTTCCGAAAGCTGTATTTGTTCCTTGCTGTCCCGGTGGAGTTGCTGAGAACTGGTTTCCCAAGAGCGGATATCTGCCATAAGAAAGCAGATTTGAAATTCCTGGTCTGCTGCTTTAGGTTTTTTGCATTTCAAGAGAGCAGAAGGACTCGAGAGAGCGATGCGCTGGCTTTTAGGCGTTGTGTGCTAATATTGATGTGATGATACAAGCAGGTTGAGCAAATGCTGTGGTGTAGCTGACCTCCAACCTTACAAAGAGTCTGAATTTGAGTTTATCTGTGATCCATGTATTTGGTGATCTTAATTTTTGTTACTAGCATTTTCAAAGGTGAATAAATGAATTTCAGCCTTGCGTGCTGGCACAGTTAACAGTGCTGACTTAAAGAAACCAAAAGGTAGGTGACTGTTATCAAACCGAAGAGACCACACACAGTATCCGTTTGATTCTTACATCTTTGGGGAGTTGTGTAGTTAAATACTGGCTTTGAAGTGCACAGACTGTCTGTGCAAATAGCGGATTGTTCACATTTCAGAAGCGTCAGCTGAGAGTTTCTGGTGTAAAGTGTGGTCCTATGGTAGTAACCTTATAACAAACCTCTTTTTAGGTGGAGGCAGAAAGGAGAGCCCATGAACAAGAGGAGAACAAGGCGAGTGAGGAATATATTCAGCAGCTCCTAGCAGAAGAGGAGGAGGAGCACAGGCTGGCAGAAGAGAGGCGGAGGGAGATGGAGAAACAGCTGAAGCAAGATGAAGAGTTGGCCTGGCAGCTGAGTAACAGTCTGGTGAGTTTGAAAACTTAGTGCAAGCAACTTAGGCTTTTCAGAGCAAAAGTTAATATTTTGAATAATTTACATTTATTTTAATTGCAATTGGAAGCTGTTGTCAGCCCCCAGTACTTTTAAGTCCTTGATTGACAATTAACTTTTGAAGAACCAATGGGAGGGTGAAATAACCCAAACATTTCTGCCTGTGTAATATGCACTTGAAATGTGTGCTGGGTGTTTTCACTGTGAAACATTTTAAAACATCGGTTTTCTTCTGAATTTTTCCTTTTCCCCTTGATTTAAAAAATACTTCCTTGGAAGAAAGCAATACCTGCAATGTGTACTGGAAAAAAGGAACGTACAATGAAACTTCACCTTATGTTCTGGGGTTTTGTATGTTTGTTAATTGGTTTGGGGATTTTGGTTGGTTGTTTTTGCTGCCTAATAATAGTCCTGATGATGAAACCTGTGTACTTATTTGAGCAAAACCTCTTGTCCCTTAATGCCAGATACAAGAAAATATACAGAACATGTAACATTTCTTATTCTGTAACTACGTATTACTTACAGTTCTAGAATTCTTTGGACAAAAGTAATTCTGCAGCAGAAACAAAGTAGTTCTCTGAGTTTTCTTGGGTTTGTGTTGCGTTTTGGTTTACATAACGCTACTTTTATTTGTCATTGAAGAATGACAGTTCCAAAGGACACGTGCTCAGCAGTCCTTCGCCATCCCAAACATCCCCAGCCAGTTTGTGCAAGATGAAGAACAAATCAAACAACTCTGGAGACATTCAGAAGTAAGTAATTCACGTTTTTCTTCTTTAATTATTGATCTTAAGTATTGATCTGTGTCTTGGTCTCTCTGCTCCATTTGCATTTCTGGAATCCCGCAGTCCAACTTCCCAGGATAATCTGGGGGACATTTAAACTGTTAAAACATCTCGTGGGATAATATAGGGGAGAAGGGCAACACTTGCCCTTCTCTGGTTGTTCTTGTTTGTCAGGATGAACCTGAAGTTCTTGATTAATGCGAATGACTGACGATTCAAGAAAAAAGTTTTAAAAGGTATACTTTTTTTTTTCTCCTTTTAAGGTATCTGTCTCCAAAGCTTCGTCATGCATTGAGACAAGCATCATTCTCCAGAACAACAGAAAGAGGCAGGAGTGACTCTGGCTCTGTGGTAACTAGAATCATTTTGTTATAAATCTCGGTGTTTGTAATGATGGATTATTTTCCCCTTGCCTATGGGATTGCAAATTGTATGTTCCTCTTGCACACCAGCGCTGGATGATTTATTTTGTGCTTTTTGAGCCACCTTCAGTGTTCACGATTCCTCAGAGTGGAAAGGGAACAAACCGTGCTTGCCAGACCACAGGTGCACACCTACGGCTTGCGTCCAGAGTTACCTTCTATCGCCTTGCACGTATCTTACGTCAGCGTCCTCAGCGAGCTCTGGGTGTATAAAACTAAAACAACGGTTCTGGAGCTCTCTGATTTTCATCATTCCACATAGAATCATTTTGGTTGGAAAAGCCTCTCAAGCCCATTGAGTTCCCCACCCCTGGCACCACCCCATGCCCTGAGAACCTCATCTCCATCTGTCCAACCCCTCCAGGGATGGTGACTCCACCGCTGCCCTGGGCAGCCTGTTCCAATGCCCCACAGCCCTTTGGGGAAGAAATTGTTCCCATATCCAACCTCAACCTCCCATGGCACAACTTTAGTCCGTTTCCTCTCGTCCTAGGCTGTCTGATCCTTCCTGTCAGGCTTCAGAAGACAAGCAGGCTAATACCTTGAACAGCTGATTCATTATTAAACAGCTATGTATTTTTTTAAAAGAGAAGAATCCAGGTGGATATCCCAGAGTAGTTACGAGCAGTGTGGCTATGGGAAATGTCATTTGCATTTTATTCATAACCATTGGCTTTTGATAAATTTACTTTATTAGCAGTCTCTCCCTTTTCTGCAGGATAGCAGCAGCAACGAAGGAAACACTTCTGCGTGGCAAGATGAGCAAGAGGAAATGCCAACGCTGTCTCCACAGCTGACCGGTGTGATCAAAGATTCCAGTGCTAAGGATTCATTTTTGGAATCGTGCATGAACTATTTCAGTGCCTCAGCTTCAGAGGAAACCGCTGCTGTCAAGCAGGACAAAACACCAGGGCCAAATGGTTTAGGAGACGAACTTTCAGATGAGCTTCGTGGAATCACAAAAGGGGAAGGGTCTAGAACAGTTCTTGGTAGATCCAAAGGAGAAGAGGATGGGATTGAGTCAGACAGTGGCAATTTAACACGTGTAGAAAGCGTAAACCGCCAAAACTCTGCTGAAACTCGTACCTGTATTGAGTCAGCACCAAATTCTGCGCTATCTGACAGCAAAAGTGTAATATGTGATCTGATGAGTGTGGCTGGACACTCAGATGACGAGAAACCGGTGACACTGCAGGACATTAAGGAGACACCAAAAAGAAAGTTGCTAGAGCCAGCAGCCGACGCAGGGGTTGACTTGTGCGTGCTTGATAAGAGAAGAAGAACTTTTCCAGAAAGCTTAGAGGACCAAGGGTGGCAGATCAATGATTTTAACTTGCAAATGCAGAAAGCGTTTGAGCAGGAGTTATATGAAAGGCGGATGCAAGAGGAGCAGGACAGGCTTCTGGCTGTGGAGCTCCAGAAACAGATCAACAAGGAGGAAAGGACACTTAATCGCCAAAAGGGCTCTCCGGATCAGTACCCTCTGCGCACCAAACTTCCTCAGCCTGTGAAAGACTCTCCTGCTAGGAAGGGAAATTCTAAGATGGCAAAAGATTCGAAGGTACCAAAAAAACAGGCTGAAACAAATCACCGCAAGACTCGGAAAGGGTCTTGCAATGAAAACTGGCAGTCCCCTACCCGAGTCCCTGTGAAATCGCCCAGCATCAAGGGAGGAAAAGTGTTGAATTGCGTGGTTAATACCAGTGATGCGAATGATATTTGTTCGCTGCCCAAGAATAAGCAAAAGACGATCGTGCAGATGTTTAAAGGCTCGGTTTCGGAGTAGGTCAACAAAACCACAGGCAGGTAGGGAGGTGAGAATGAAAACCATGGTAGCGCTTTCTCCTGTGTTAGGCAAAGCTCCCTGGAAACAGGTTTTAAGTTGTTGGTTTTGAGGGAAATTCCTTTGAGTCACAAAGTTGTGCATTCTGAGAGGTTTTAATAGTGTATGCCCCCAGACTGAAACATTGGAATTGCTCTTCTGTTGACTCCAGTTTATTTTCTAGCACTTGCATTTACATAGTTTTGCATGTGGGTACTGTAAGGGTTTAAAACCAAAAATAACTGATGGGCTTAGAATGGGAATTCGGAGCCTTTGACGGAAAGGATGCGCATTTCACGGAGGAAACAAGCGAAAAAATGCGTCTGTATTTCCAGCTGCCTGGCAACTACAGGGTTGAAGCTTCACTTGGCGCAGCCGCTGTTGTGTTCAATGGCAGCGTGTTCCTGGAATTTAGGAGATTTGTTGAATTGCCTTGTTTGCACAACAGTTAACAAGAGTATAACTGGACAGGCAACTTTGCAGATACACTTTCCATCTCATATACTAACAGCTTTTTTAGACAAGGAGTGGGAAAAAAGAGGTGGTTCTGCTGCCAAAGCCAGGGATCTTTCACAGATGCCAACAGGAGAAGAGGCTGTGGGGTGTGTGTGCCTCTGTTCACAGAGCTCGCTTCTGTCGTTAGGAAAAAGGTGCTTTTGTTTTCTCTGTGTTCTACAACTTTATTCCTGTACGGTAATATTACCTCTATTTAGTGCTATTTAATTTTCATACTCAAATTGCTTCGAGTCGGATTGAAACAGCGTAAAATTTAAAAAATAGTTCCCCAGGTGACAGTTCTGATGGAGAAAGTGAAACCAAAAGGGGGAAAAGCAACTGAAAACTGAAGTTGTCAGTAATGACATAACTGTAATTAAAGATTCACATAACTGCCCTGCCTGGCTGTGACTGTCTGCCCCCATTTTTAGAGGGACTACCAAATACTGTCTTCCCGTTGGGTTTAAAGTTAACATTGTTCAAAAGAATTAGAATTTAGATGTGGCGAAGCGGAGGCTGGTGAAGAGTTTCCCCTCTGCTCAGCAGGGGGAATGTTCTCGCTATATTGTTTTATCTGTTGCTATTATGAAACCATTTTTTGGCCTTTCTTTGCTTGTAACAGGATAGTTTCCCACTGTATGCGTTCAAAAAAGAGCGAAGCGCCGATCGAGGTTGCAGAAGAGCGTGTGCAACTCCCCGAAGTTCGCAAATGTTATAAATGTGTCCTTTGTTTTGAACTTCATTGATGATCTGATGACTTCAACTGGGTTCTGGGAAATTTGTGACAAAATACTTCAAAGCGGTATCTTCTGATGTTTTAAGTTTAAAAAAACAAACCAACCTGAAATTTTATTGGAAGTGTGAACAGCACACCAAGCCAAAAAATGCTGGTTTTTGTTTTCCTTTGCCTGTTTGTCTCTATTAATGGTGGGTTTCTCATAAATAAATGACCTTTTTGAGAAAGTTCCAACAGGTGACCAGGTGTGAATTATTCAATTTTCCCCTTGCCGCCTTGACCGTTGTGCTGGAAGCCTTCCTTGGATATTGATCTGTTTAATCCGTACCTTTGTTCGGGTTGTTTTCTGCTTTGCTCAGGCAGTTAAGTGTAATCCTTCATTAATTAAAGTGTTCTTTAAGGCAGAGATATTAGTTGTTTTTGTGCTAGTGTCAACCCTCTGTTTTCAAAACAGATGAGGAGAAAGTGTCTCAGTGTTTTTTACAGCTCAACCATCATTCCAGTGCTGCTGTTAGAGCTGCTTTTACAGCCAGGTCTGGACATTTGATGGCTACGTGGTGAAAAAGAAAGGGAAGCCTATGTGGTCACACAGGTAAATATCCAGATAAACTCTCAAGAGCTGAACAGAATGAAGTTAGATATGAACTATATATCTCCTAGTAGTTTTGGTCTTCGTTAGGCTTAAACTGAACCCACAGGCTCAGTTCCTCGCCATCTATAGAAATCCTGTGGCTGTTATTCCATCAAAAAGCCATTAAAATTACAGAAATTAGCCACTTAATGTGTCTAAATAGCACAGAAATGTATTTTGGTGTGTGTATATATTGGAGGGTGTGTTAAAGTTTTTTGGGGGTTATTTTTGTTTTTCCGACTTCCTGGGTTTTGTCCTTGGTGTAAGAATGACCTCTTACACAAGAATTGTGTTTTAAGCAGAACAGCCAAAAAAAGCAAGACTAAAAAGCCGATCGTTAGTTAAAACCCAACTTTAACTGCAAAATCTCCAAAATGTATAATCCGCAGCGGAAGGCCAGCCTCACCCCAGGTCTCAGAGCATCAGCATGGCACAATAATCCTCACCAGGCACCTCTTTGGCCTGTATTTTTAGATTTTTCTTGTTACAAGTGGAATTTGGCCACTGCTGAGTGGATTTTTGTTGCGCCAACACGCAGTTTCCATTGCCGTGGGCACTCTGAAGCGGGTGAAATCAGCTTGGGCTGGTTGAACGGTGTTTGTGAAGCTGGGGTCTGTACTTAGGCTGAGCTGGTGCGACAGTTCACTGGTCAAAGGCTGAGCTTTGGTTGGCTCCAGTGGTTTATTTGTCTGCTTTGTGAACAAGTTTAGCTCATCCAACTGCCAGGAAAACAAAATAAAGAACAGAACACAAGTACCAAACCCCAAAAGTGTTTTGTCAGGCTTGGTCAAAGCCAGAGCAAGTGCGGGAATGGGAGGTAAGGGAGAGAAGGAACAGATCTGCCTGTTTTCATGGCACAGAGTTATTAAATTGTTTTAGGCTTGTAAGGAAACCTCTGCTGTCTGTAGCATCTTGGTTGACGCTTGTTAATGCTGAGGTGCTCTGCAACACTCCAGTCTGACAGCAGACACGAGCTTTAAAATTGTCCAAAGATTAATATTTGGGCTGATTCAGAGTATGTTTTTAGCGTGGTTCATGCCCATGGAGCCAGTTGAAAAGAGCAAAGTTTATTAACAGCACAAGGAAAACAGATTAAAAGTGATACTCCAATTGTCAGAAGCTGTGCTGTTACTAGAAAAGTTATAATCGTGTGTTTCAAGGAGCATCAAAAGGGAAGCACTGATCAGGAAATTGGAAATAAATTGGCAGATTACAGATTATACTGCTAGATCAGCTTCTAAAAAGAGACAGATATGAACGGATGGCTGTCTCCTCAAACCAACATCAGTAAACTATTCCTTGCAGTATGTTATGGGAAATTGTATTAAAATATAAGAAAACTAATGGGGGAACTGATGCTCTATACCAAGATTCGATTAAAGGGTAAGAGTAAATTTATATACTATCTAGAAACGAGATCCAGCAATGTGAAATTTGTCTGGCAAACAATCTCAATACTGTAAACAGGGTAAAAATAGGGACAATTATAAAAAGAAATGTTCCAGGACAACATTGGCAAATAGTTTTCTTCAAACTCCCTAGAAAAGGGGGGTATCGGTATTTGCTGGTGTTAACAGATTCCCTTCTCAGGCTGGCCAGAAGCATTCACCTGCCAAAGTAGTAAAGTTAGAAAAGTAACTAAAGCTTTGTTAAATGAAATCATATCCCGATTTGGGGTACCCACTGTGATGTACTGAAACAGAGAAGTAAACTCAGCAGCAGAGTCAATTATACTGTTAAGTGTCATTTGTTATTTTATCAGCGCTGGGGATCATCCTCCATAAGTGCTGCAAACACTGGATGCTCTTGCGTTGCTTATATTGACATAATTATTACATATTCATTGCAATTTTTGAAAATTTTCACATACATCCATACTAAGAAATAATTGATGATGTTAGTTATAATTGTTTAGTTTCTTTCTTATGATACATCTATTAATTATTAGTTAAATATAAACTAAGCACTCTGCTTCTAAACAATGTTTAATTGTAATTAAATGCTAATTTAATTATAACTTAATTGTAATTAAATCTTAATATTCTGTCTCCCTCTTGTCATGCAGAAGGCTCTAAAACTTGAGAAATATCCCCTCGTTTTGCAGGTGGTCAGAAAGCATTGATCATGTCAATTGGGTAATGATGGGTATGTGTTTTGTAACTTAATCACAGTGTATATTAATTTAGCAGCATCTCTTCAAGGGTCTGAAGTGTGGGGGAGAAACCCATTCCAGCCGCCATAATATTTGAAAAGCCGCGGGGGCCGCTGGGGCGGCGGGGCGGGCCGCGTTGCCACGGCAACTCCCGCCTCCGCGGGCCGCTGAGGTGATAGGGCGGGGCTGCCCGCGTTGCCACGGCAACGCTCGCCCCGCCCCGCCGGCGGGCAGGGGAAGGGCGCGGGCGGGCG
>VWYH01000239.1:4681-25252 GCA_013399365.1 Pampusana beccarii | reverse complement strand
GGGGGACGTGGGGTCCCCCCGGCCTGGAGCGGCGGCTCGGAGCCGCCTCTCGGTTGTTCCCGCTCGGGGGTGCCGGTGCGTGTCCTCCCGCCCGGGACCCGCGGATGCTCCTGCAAATAGAGCTGAGTTCGCCTTTAAAAAAAAAAAAATAAAAAAAAAAATCTTTGAGCGCTGTTGACTTACTGAGAGCTGTTGACTTACTGACTTACCGAGTTCGCTAACGAAAATAGTTTTTAAATTGAAGTTTGCGACAGGTGATGATTCCTGCTTTACCTTGTGTACTTCGAGTGTTTGACCTGTTTTGCGCTGAAGCTGCTTCACTGTAGTTCCCCCCTTGCTTTGCATATCGAATAGAATCATAGCNTGCGCAGAACGCGCGGGCTGGCGGCGTGCGTGTTGTTGTGCGGCGGCGGCAAGATGGCGGCGCACGGGGGCTCGGCGGCCTCCGCGGCGCTGAAGGGGTTAATCCAGCAGTTCACCGCCATCACGGGTGAGGCACACGGAAGCCGGGACCCGCCGGGCCCGGCTGATGCTTTGCCGCCGCTTTGCTTAACGAGCGGCTCCGGTCCGGCCCCTCGTCGGCGCGTCAGGGGGCGCGGGGAGGCCGGGCGGGAGGAGCGGCGGGAGGCGCTGCGCGGGNCCAATGCCCCACAGCCCTTTCTGAATAGTGAAGGAATTTCTGAATACAGAAGGAGTGTTTAACAAAACATCTTGGGCTTTTTAGTTGATGTAAGTGAAACTGTTTTTACTTTGGTGGCTCTAAGCGGCTCATTTTTGGGTTGTGTCCCTGCATTCAGGTCCCACAAGGTGTTTGGTTCGCTGTGAACGTGCTGGTAGGATACACTGGGAAGTTATTGATTGCTCAGCTCTCCTTTTAGAATAAATCCTCTTGAATAAAAGCAACCTACAGCAAGTACGTTTTCAGTATAGTATGTGCCCTTGTGTGCCTTGTGTTTTCTTTTCAGTTGTGCCGGAGGTTTGCTAAAAAACGAACCAGAACAGGCAGAGTTGTGCTAGTTGCTCTTCCTGACCGCTTTTCGTGCTAATACAGATGGTTTATGTTAAATATAAAAGCACCTCTCTTATGCTTTCGCAAAGGGAAAAAAAGAGCCTGCTGGGCTTCAACCATCCACTAGCAAAGTACAGTTTTGAAGTTTTGTTTTTCCATTTTAAGAGAATTTAAGGTTATGTGTAAAATTGCGTTGTTACGGAGCTTGTCTTGCCAATGCTGGCGTGATTTGACGCGTGCTCAGAGGCTCACACTTTCGCTGGATTGTGTTAGTGGCTTTCAACGTGGAGTTGTAAGTGTATGAAATGACTCCTGCCCGTTGGGAAAGGGCTGAGTGAATATTGCAAGGCAGTTTGATTCCAGTGTAGGTGACAGTGAGGAACGGGGAGAAATAGTCTTGATTATATTTCTCTTATCCAGAGGGCAGAATTGTGTTTCTTTGGCACTCTAATCCAGAAAAATATTGCGAAGAGAATGTAGCTCCTGTGTGTCTTTGCCAATGAAGTGATGGGGTCTCTCTGAATTTTGCTTTGACACTTAACAAATGTTCAGTATTTCCTGTTTGCCAGCACTAGCACTGAAAACATTCGCAGGACGGCAGTTTCCTTAGGAGTGAAGAATCAGCACAAGCACTTTGTGTGGTGGTAACATTTTAAATAGCGGAGAGTTTAATATTATTTTTATTCTAGTTCTTCTAAATGAATGACTGGACAGTGAGGTTGTAGGGTGGTGCGTGTATTCCAACCATACAGATATTGTTTGGTTGCTACACCTGGCATTGAAATGAGCTCCTGAAAAATGCCGAAGAGCACACAACTTGCAGAACATTAATTTGATGCTCTCGCATCATTTCTTGAGATGTCACTAGTGTTTATTTTGCGTTTTCTTCGTCTCGGTTCGGGTCATAAGATACAGCTGATGGTCATCTCAATACGCTTGTCGTGGCAGGTTGATTATTGTTTTGTTTTGGAAAACGAGATCCCTCAGTCAGGTTGGCTCTCCCCATGATTTAACGTAATGGTGCAGGTCATTTAGAACTGATTTATCTCGACAGTTTCAAAGTGTATTCTCTGTTCAAACCAGAGCTTCTTGAGTCTTCCCCGGAAAATCTGAGAAGCGTCCAAATGCGTTTTGCCCAAACTGATGTTATCTGTGATTCTGTCGCTGGGAAAAGTGTTTTCTTCATTTTGGTGGCTTGCAGTGAACCTGGGAAGAATGAGTGCAGATCCAAGAGCTACTCCCAAACTGGTTCAGCTGCATTTTGCCACTCTTCCCCTCTACCAGCCTTCCCGTATGAAAATAAACTCTTTGGCACTCCAGCACCTGTAGAGACAGCTGCTGTAAGTAGATATTTAAAGGGTTGGGTGCTGGAGACTTTCGCCGCTGAGGGTGCTTCTGCTGCTGGTTTGGTTTTTGAGGAGAAATTGGGAGGTAGAGGAGAGAAAAAAGTTAGAAGGGATGCTAAGAATTACTATTTTATCCCAAGCAGCAAGAATAAGACTGGATTTAGTTACACTTAGGAGCAATTTTAATAAATGTTAGTCATTATACAGATAGCTGTGTAGGCAAGTGCTACTTTCTCTCTTTTGGCTTTTTTTCCCCCTTTCATGAATCGAGCTTCTGCTGGTTTGTTTTTGCCTTTTAGTGCAATCCGTAAACCAGGTTGTCTTTTCTTCCGTCTCTAAATTGAAATGAAGAAATAACTTTAACAGCAAAGTCAATTATACTGTTAAGCATCATTCTTTATTTTATTCGCGCTGGGGATCATCCTCCATAAGTGCTCCAAACACTGGATGCTCTTGCGTTGCTTATATTGACATAATTATTACATATGCATTACAATTTTTGAAAATTTTGACATACAATACATGGATACTAAGAAATAATTGATAATGTTGGTTACAACTGTTGCGTTTCTTTCTTACATCTATTAGTTATTAGCTAAGTATAAATTAAGCACCCTGCTTCTCAACAACGTATTACTTAAATCTGTCTCCCTCTTGTCATGCAGAAGGATCTAAAACTTGAAAAATATCCCCTCGTTTTGCAGGTGAAAGCATTTATCACGTGTCAATTGGTTATATGAATTTGGCAGCTTCTCTTCAAAATACCTGTTAAAAGTGGATAAAAAATTCTAGTGGCTCATTTTGTATTCTCCCTGTGAAAATGTTAAGTGAGATTTTCATTTTCGTGTGTGTGTATGCCTAATAGTGCTTGGAAAATTGCACCAGGAAAAGGTCTGACCCCTAAAAAAAGAGAAGAACCAGGATAAAACTCCTTCGATGCTTTTCACTAAGTTTTTTCCCTGATGGAAGGAAAGCTGTTCTGTGTGTGAGCATTCCTTTCCCTTGTGAGATACGTATGGTTGTCTCAGTTAATAGTTGCACTTCAGAGCTAAATCACAACTGATCCTGGCGCTCGCAATCCGAACGCTTCCCTAAGAATGCTTTCATTTTTCTTGGGTGTCGCAGGTGCCAGCGAGAGCGTGGGGAAGCACATGCTGGAGGCGTGCAACAACAACCTGGAGATGGCTGTCACCATGTTCCTGGACGGCGGAGGGATAGCGGAGGAGCCCAGCACCAGTTCTGCGGGGGTGTCTGCTGTTCGCCCCCACACCGAGTACGTACCCCACGAGTAGGCTGTCTTAAGAGTTTAGTAGCGTAAGGCAGAACGAATAAGACAATTGTCGTTTCTAACCTGCTGTCAACTCACTGTAATACGTGCTGCTTTGATCTTGTTAAATTGATTGCTCTGGTATTGTTCTGGGTAAATAAGTTCTTATTGTTTAAGTTGGTATGTAGACCAATGTAAGTCGGTCTCTCTTGCAAACTTCAGATGTTTTCTGTAGCTTATACACACCGTTTTTTGCAAACAGAGCTCGAGACCTTGAAGTGGGGATCCAGTAGTAAGAGATTCTTCCTTCTAAATTACTACAAGAATCTCACTTTACAACAGTTTGGAAGTTAGAGAGTTCTGTTGGTTTGTTTCTTATAAATGTAGTGACCACAGTCCCATTTGTAAGGGGTTTTTGTGCTGTTCTAAGTATAACCAGCTATAGATCATGCACACTAGCATGCAGAGGAATAAGCAACTAGTAAATCCACGTGTCTTACACATCAGATGCCAATAAGTTGTTCCACCTTTCGGTGCTGCCTGTGAATGTGTCTGCTCAGGGTACATGGAATAATTTGAGTGGCAGCTAATTGGTATAAGTCACACTCCTTAAATGTTCTAAATTAAACCTAGCCATGCTTTTGTCTTTATGAAAGTCTTCCGCTTCAGGAAAAAGACAACTAGCTTTAAAAGAAAATTCTTGCCGCTCTTACTTCTGGGGCACACGTATAAATTTAAACAGCTGTTTTAGTACTGAATGTTATAGCTGATGTCAGGGGCCTTCCTGTGTGAACCTTTGACAGGTAATGAAGTTAAAACTCTGTATCTATAGGTGTTAGAGTTCTTATTTCTGCACAGCTTCTGGCACATCAGTGACTTGAGGTTCAAGTTTTTATTGGAATACTTTTTTCTTTATACTTGACACCCTCCAGGTGCTGGTCAGCTTAGTGTTACTTCTAGGAAGAGAGAACAATAAATGTGCAAATGCAAAATGGAGAATAACTAGCTTCACAACAGCAATCAAAGATGTGGAGCTTAATAGCAAGGTTAGTGCATCTTGCTGAAATTATGAGTTATTTTTGGAAAACCTCACGGCTAAGAGCCGCAAACTGCACAGTTTCTGACTTTGAGGAGTTGGAGAGAAGCGGGCAGGACCTAGCAATGGATTTTCTTGGGTGATCCTGTGCCCTCCGTCACGTAGATCCATGGGCCCAGGTGACCGCGCTGAATCAGTGATTCTGTTTCAGAGCCCTTGGGATTTCCTTTCTTCTCCTAGTCATGATTTCAGATTATCCAGCAGTTGAATTACCTCAGAAATTGGGGGAAATGGCCATTTTGACCATATCGTCCTCTGGAAAAGAGAGGGCTGTGAGTTTGAAGTGGAAGCAAAAAGTCTTCTAATAGAAGAAAGGTCCCGATAAGGAAGATTATTTTTTTCTCTCCCCTCCATGTAGATTATCAGGGGAGGAGGGTAACAAGCAGATTAATTAACAGCCTATGCTAAGTTTTAAGAATTTTTCAAAAGTTTTAAGATACTTCTTAAAGAAGAGAAGAATGTCTGAATAGTAGATTGACAAAGCCTTGGATCTAGGCACCCAGAGATCTGTGTAATCCTCAATCAGGGCTCAGAAACATCACCCGTGCCAGATCTGAATGCGGAGGGTACTAAATCCTGCTCCAGTGCCATCCGTGGGAATGGACGGTCCCTTGAGGCCCCTGTTTTCTCCAAATCTCCTGATTCTGTGCAACGGTCCAGCAGCATCCTTAGCTGCTTCAAGTGCGGAGCCTTTGGAGCACAATGGGATGTAGTTTATGTAGTACTTGGAATATTATCGTCTCTCTGATGGGTTGGTTTTTTTTCCTTCCTCTTTGACAGGGATGAAGTACGAGCTCCAATTCCTCAAAAACAAGAAATTTTAGTAGAGCCTGAGCCCTTGTTTGGAGGTAGGCTTGTGTTCTTATTTTGGGTTATTTTGTTAGCTCATCTCAAGGTAAAGAAAAGTGATAAAATGAAAACCAACTTGCTGAATATGAAGAAAGCATTGTATGTATTTTTATTGTGGTTTGGTTTTTTTTCCCTGCCATGTAAGGTGATTGCTTGCTTGGAAATACAGCAGTGTTATTGAAAACCTTGCACGTTAGAGATGCTGCGTTCCCAGTGGTACCAATTTACTAACTCCAGTTTCAGGTGACTTGGTGAGGCAATTAGCTGTGATCAGTGTACACCTGGCGTTTTGGGGGTTCAGAACTGGGTGGTGCTGCTGGGAAGGTGTTCAGCGTGGTGGGATAAACGCTTGAGTGAAAATGAAGAGGACAAATGCACATGAAGAGGACAAATGCACGCTTCTCAGGGAGATGACATATCAGAAAGAAGGGCTGAACTCTTTGTTTTTCTCCATTTCTCATTTAGGAATTTAGTTTGCTCTTTAAACCGCACCACGCGGCTAGTTTTCTTGTTTGTTTTCTGAAGCTGTTTATCACTTTTGCTTTTGAAATTTTTTTTTTCGCTCCGAGGAGGCAGGTGATGGAAATGCTGTTTTCTTTTGGGTGCTTGTCTAAAACACTCTTTAGTGCTCATGTAGAGTTCATAGAATGTCCTGAGCTGGAAGGACCCACCAGGATCATGGAGTCCAACTCCTGTCCCTGCAGTGACAACCCCACAGGTCACACCGTGTGTCTGAGGACGTTGTCCAGTCTCTTCTTGAACACGGTCAGGTTGGGGCCGTGACACCTCCCTGGGCCTGTTCCAGTGTCCAGCACCCTCTGGGGGAAGAACTTTTCCTCATGTCCCACTGACCCTCCCCTGGCACATCCTCCTGCCGTTCCTTTGGGTTCTGTACTGCACGAATGCTCTGAATCTCAAAACCTCCATCTCAAACCGTCTTTCTTTAGTGGTTCTTTTGCAGCAGCACAGGGATGGAACTTCTGTAGCAGAACTGAACGACCTGGTGTGTTATCCCCTCCTTTTATATGGTGTCCATGTTGGTACGGGCACCTACGGTTCTTTTTTTTACGCTTATTTCCTTTAGCCTTGTGAGAATCTGTCCTCCTCACGCTGCCCAGGCAGTTTCTGGCTGTCTGTTTGGCTTTTGCCATGTCAAGTGAATTAAGCATCTTGTCCTTTTTATTGAGGAAGGGCGTTCAAGTGCTCATCTTTAAAGTGGCCTCAGACCCATAGGAAATGCTTTTTCTATCACTTAGTTCCTGTGCTAGAAAGGAGAAGGAGGGCAAGCTTCAGGTTTACCCTGGAACTGTTTTTCTCTTGATCCTTTTTTTCAACATCTGAGAGGTCTTAACCAGGATGTGCAAGCTGAGCGGTGGTTCCCGAGGTGTTTCCGCTGCTGAGGGCTCTCTGAACACACTGCACCAGCTTGTTCCTTTGGCTTTCTTTGTGGCACAACAGACTTTTTGACGAAGATTTATAGGCTCCTACGGATTCGAGAATCTAAGAAGTGCAGGAGTAGGATCTGCTGACCCTGGTTCTTGGTCCTGTCCTGATCTCAGACACGCTGATCTGGATCAGCAATGTCCTCCTGGCAGCGACTGGCCCGCCAGTGCTGATACACTCGCTAATGCCACATCTGTTTATAACGTGACGCAGCCTGACAAACCAGCTGAAACTGCAGAGTTATTGTGCTTCGCTTGGTCTTTTCGGCTCTTAACTTCAAAACAGGGAACATGCCGTTTGCTGCTTTTAACAGTGTTACATTGAGCTTGGATTTTCTTCCAGTTGAAGAGATGATCCCAGCCTTTGTTCTCTGCCAGACACACGGAACCCATGTTGCACTACAAAGGATATCGGAAAAACCTCTACCTGGGCTGCTGTGAACATCTTCAGCCGCCTGGCAAGGGAAATGCTGCATTGGCTGAGCTGGTCCTGCAGTTGTTATTTGTAGTTTAAGTTGCTCTGAAGTTGTCTTTAATGGCTTGCGCTTGCGCCTAAGCATTTAGAGATAAAAGAAGTGTTACTTACTGGAGTTGGAGAGGCATTATTCACATTATTCCTCATTCAGGTTTTCTTTTTCTGTGACATTCTATACGGGATGCGCTGATTCTTTCCTTGGTGCTCTGTGTGAGAGGAACGCAAGGAACAAGAGCTGCGTTCCGTTCTTTGCCCTCGGCGTGGCACACGGTGAAAGACGCTGCACGTGCCACGGGCACAAAACCAGAAAGGTCTCTGAAATAACATTTTGGAGATACTTGTGTGAGCTGTGCATAGGTCGCGCTTTCTCACGATAAATGTTTTTTTCTTACTACAGGTTTCCGGTGGGTATACATTCTATTTATTTTACTTTATTATTTATTATGTCTTGTAACAATGAGGCTTTGAAAGTTCTGTGTTAGAACGTTCTGCTTTCATTTAATAGTAATGCAGAGAAATAGTTAGAACGAGTCTTGGCGGGCAGTTTTAGCATCTGTAGTACAGTGGTCATTCTGTACCACCAGACTTAACTGGAATAGCACCTAAAATACTGTTTATGTGCCTGTGCCGGCTGCACACGACCTGTGCTGAAGGTTTCCTTGTGGATAGTGATGCTGAATCCAGTGGAAGAGCTTGGCTGTTGCCAGGCCGGCCAAGAAGTTGGGATAGGACCTGGATGAGATAGTAGAAAATAATAGAAATGCATTGTGGAAAAAACCAAACGTGTTTCCTAATAAAGAAAATATTATTCTGTGGGCTTTAATCTTTTGAAGTTTTTAATCTACTTGAAGGCGTTTTGCAAAAGTGTTGGCTGGAATTGTGATATGTTGGTGCTGTGGTGGCACTTCCACTATACAGTGACCGATTCCCCCATCATTCGTGCTTGGGGTTCCTATTCTGTTGTCCACACGTGATGGAAAGTACTAATACGTAAATATACCGATAGCATACTTTTGAAATAATCATTGAAATACTTTTTTTTTCCTCCCTAAGCTCCTAAAAGACGTAGACCTGCGCGCTCAATATTTGATGGCTTTCGGGATTTCCAGACAGAAACCAGTAAGTGTCTATTGATCAGTAAGCTGCGGGTTCTGGTTTTTAAAACAAGATGGAAAAATGGTTTCCGTTGTAAGCTATGCCAGCTTTCCATTGTTGAATGGTTTTAAAATTGCCTACTGTATAGCAGAAGCATTTCTTTAATAACATTATTAGGCCGTTCAGTTTTGTAGTGTCAGTACTGTTTGCTTGCAGACTGTTAAGGTTGTTAGTTTATCGTTTTGAGGTGGCTGAAGGGAAAGTAGAGTAATGGACACACAAAGCACGTAGCGAAGATGCTGGTCCTTACAGAAATCAAACCTGCAGACAGTGTGTTCTGTCTGCTTTCCTATGGCAAATATTTTCTTGATAACTCTCAAAAAATACTTTTTCTCTCTAGGGGGAGCTAGAAAGGGGGAAGAATCTAACACCCACATAGAAATTAAGTTCATCCACTGAATTTTTCTTGGCTAGCCAGTGGTCATTCTGGCACTTGAATTAGATTCAAGTAGCCCTGACGCTTCTTCCTTGGCCGTGCACAAGGTTCTCATTAATTTAATTTATCTTAACCGCCATCTATCTGCTCATACACAGAATCTCCAAATGGCAAAGGACTGGGTGTTATTTAAGCCATTCAGTTTTATAGAACAGGATTCTTTGAGAGCAGAGCACCAGATATTTCACAGCGGAGTTAGAGCTGTTGTGCAGTTGTTATCACTGATGTTGCTGGAGTGATTAAGGACCAGTTCCCGTGTCGTTACGTGCTGTTCGATGCCAGATTGAAAATAAGCATCCATAGCTACTTTCTTTCCCCTGACAGGTTTGGTCAGGGTTTTCCAGTAATGAATTTTTCAAGTACTAAAGTCACTGGCAACTGAAAATACACCATTTACAGAATCATCGTAGCCTCACGTTTTTTTCTCATCTTCACTTTGTTATAAGACATTTAGAGATGCACGATATGTAAAACCATTGTGAGGGTTGATGATGAAACTTTGTTATGCTTTTTGGTAAAACTTTATAGATGAATATCACTGGCTATTTGTGAAAAAGCGAGTGGCCCTGGCCATGAAAAGCAGGATTATTTCCTGGCTCCCAGGCCTGCTCCACAGGGATTTTTTTTCCTGTGGAGATCCAGTGTCTGCTCAGAACTGGTTTATACACTATGGCCCATTGACAGCCTCTGAAAAGTTTTTTGGTCATGGGGTGGTTGTTCCCCCATTTCAGCTGACTCCATTCCATAAAATACATTGTATCACTGCACTTTTAGGTAAGCAGTTGCCATGATTTACCCTTACTGTATGTGATCATGTATGTAGGAAATATATTCTGTATAATTTTGAATGGAATTTGTACCACTAAAAGAAACCTGCTCCAAGTGTGGTACTTGGGGATAAACAAGTCTGAAAACCCTGCAAGAGACAGTGGCATCCTGAGTCTGTTCTGGAGAGAGCAGAAATTTAACATAAACATCCAAAGATATTTTTGCATGTAAACTAAGTCTGTGGTGGGGTTTTTTTGCTTGTTTGTTTGTTTTTATTTGGAATCGCAAGAAGTAGAAATATTGGAATAGAAATATTCCGAGTAAAAGTGATGATGCTACAGCCTAGCTCAGTTTCCCTTTTTAAAAGCATCACTGGGGACAAGTCAGGTTTTGGGTTGGTTTTTATTTCTCATTTGTTTTCAGATACTGGCCTACGACCCCCTCTGCTGCTACTCACATATATTAAGATGTTTTTTACCAGTGGGCTGGGGCAAGTGGGGTTCTTACCTTACATAGCAGCTCATCTTGTTCAGCGCGGTCTGACCTTGTGACTTCAGGGCCGAAGTTTTGTGTGTGACGTACGATAAATCCGTCTTGCGAGTATTTTGTCTGACTGAGCTTCCTTTCCTCTTGGGGCTGTGCAGTTCGGCAGGAGCAGGAGCTACGGAACGGAGGGGCAGTGGATAAGAAACTCACCACTCTTGCCGACCTCTTCAGGCCTCCCATCGACCTGATGCACAAGGGCAGCTTTGAAACGGTGAGTTGGGGAATTTCGCCGCAGTTCCTTGCGTAATGACTGCGTTGAGCGTGGAAACCTTGTGTTAGGCTGCTGGTGTGTATGGATCCGTATGTTGGATGGTCAGAAAGTTACAAAGGACAATATAGCGGTAAATATTTGATGGGCTGCATATGGAAATGTCCATGACTTATTGAAGGACTTAACTCTTTATGTTTCAGTGTGGCAAATCACACTTGCTGAAAGACTTTACTGCACAAAGGAAGCTTGTCAGAATAGGAAAATTGCATCCCTCGAAGTATCTATATGGCATGGTACAGAAAAGGCTGAAATAAGATTGATTTTGAGAGGTGAGCCAGAACTGCGCAAGGGGCTGTAGAGTTTGTGGCGCAGCCCTGTGAAGAATTTCAGGCGGAGTTATAGTACCACGGCAAAGTGGTTTCTGGTTTTCTGATTTATTAGCGATCTTGCTCTTCTGTAAAACCACAGTGGTTGTCTTTTGTATCTGGTAGTGATGGAAAACGTATCCAAGAGATTATCTGCCTGAGAAGGGGACTGTTAGCCTTAAATGATTTCAGGTGTCACTTTTTCTGCCCCTGTGGATCTAGTAATACGTTATGATATGGATCAGCGACTTAACTAATGATTAGAGAATATAGAAATTGGTATATATTTTTATTTTTTGAGTCTGTAATTTCTAGTTATTCTTCAGAAGTCACAGTTACTACTGAACTTCCACCTGCTCACCTTTAAGTAGCTGATATTGATGATGGTTATTATATGGTGATTCATGAGAATGCAAATTAATGATCAAATGGTGCAATACAGATTTTGCAAACAGTGCTGGAGATCTGACTTCATGAGCTGAGCAGAAAGATTATTTCCATTCTTTTCACATTTGCCTCTAGTGCACAAACACTAGAGCACTGCTGGGGAATTTTTAGAGAAACGCCGTGTGCCTTTATTGAGTCTCCAGCTTTAGTCCTCTTGGCCTCAGCTCTCATTTTATGCTTCCCAAATCACCAGGAATCGCTTGACTTGTCACCAGTTCCTTTGTGCTGACAGTGCCCTCCGTATGCTTAACCTTCTAACAGAGTTCCCGGTTTGGCAGGATGTTAACGGGGGAGTTTCTGCATCCACCTCAGCGAGTGATTTGGTGTGATGAGAGCAGACGAGCGGATTGAAGTAGTTGGTGCTGCCTTGTGTTGTGTGGTTGAGGATTTACTCCAAACGAGGTTGTGTCGCGTCCTCCAGGCTCTTTGTTCAGCGCAAATGCGTGGTTAATGGTGATAATAAAGGGAATTGCCATTGTCCATACTGGAACACATACAGTCAGCGAGTGCCCTGTGTCCTTCACTGTGACACCGAGATGTGTGTCCGTCTTTCCTCCCGTCTTGCTGAAAACTTAGCGATGGTGGTTGTGACATCCGCCACAGTCGAAAGTCCTTTCAGAGGGTGAAATCACTGATTGATAGATTTGATTGTCTTACCCCGTTTCCCCAAAAATAAGCCCTACCCCAAAAATAATCCCTAGCATGATTTTTCAGGATGCTCGAAATATAAGCCCTACTCCAAAAATAAGCCCTACTTACAGTTCATTAACAAAAGTCAATTTAAATAGTGTCCAGGCAGCTATACATGTAAAAAAGTAAAATTAATTGGCGATACAATGCAGCAGGACAGATAGACCTTTCAGCAAGAAAAACAGACAACTGACAGTTGTGTTGCTGATGCGCTATGAACAGGTGACGTGGACAAGAGGTGCTCGTTTAAGGAAATGAGCCATTGGGGTCAATGGTTCTAAAGGAAATAGAGTCGCAAGAGATTCACGATGGAGTTCAGGGTTTGGAGAGTTATGATGATGTTCCAGAATGTGATGATATAACTTTATTTGAATAAATGTTGATTTCCTGTTCAAGAATAAGTGTAGATTGTTGTTCATGGAAAAATAAGACATCTCCTGAAAATAGGCCCTAAAGCATCTTTTGGAGCAAAAATTAATATAAGACTCTGTCTTATTTTCGGGGAAGCAGAGTAAAATCTCAAACAAACGGGGTGGGGGGAAGCAGTTTGTATATGTACCTTGTCCTGTTCTTTGCACTAACTCAAATTTAAAGACATGTACCCTTATTGATATTCACCTCTTTGTGTTCTGGTGCAGTTCCTTGTCCCATGGGACCCCTCCATTTCAAACTGCTGCTCCTCAGCCTCATTGCCATAAAAATCTTCAGCTTTTCTGTTTGTCGGCCGTTTCCCCTTCCATTTTCCCTTTCCATGGGTCAAATGACCAGAGACTCTCAAAATTCATTTCTAGCAAGCTGCTATTAACTTCTTCCTTCTCTGTATGCTTAGATAAATATATATAAGCTATATAATAAATCAGAGATTTTTATCACATTCAGAGTACCAAAGACTGAATACTGTCATTTTGATGCTCTTGTAGTTTAGTGTTAATCTAAGTGGAGTTTTCTTATTATTGTGTAATGTCCGGAGAGCTCTGCAAGAACATTCTGCCAGTGTTGTGCCGTGTACATTTATCATAGAATCACTTAGGATTTATTACTTTATTCAAACTTAGCAAGAGTAAGGGCAACTTGTCTTAATAAGCTCACTCAGGTTTCCTGTATTTTTGTTGTTCCTGTTTGGGTACTCCAAGGTTGATTTTCATAGTAAGTAGATTTCGTTACCTTTGTCTTTCACCAAGAAACCTCATTTTTCTTCAGTTACAAAGAATTTTGGTTATCAGTAAGGTGCAAAAAGTTGCCATTTCATTTTAACTCAGTAATACCAGCTTTTAAGCGCAGGTCTGAATTACCTTTCATCAGAGAGAAGTTTTCGAGTGTTGAACGAGATTAATTTTGTTTTTTACTTGCAATCGGTGACAGAGCAGCGTGCTTCGCGTACAGGACAACTCCCGATCGCCGTGCTCGTAAAGTTAAGCGTGTGATTAACTTAATTACACCAGAGAAATGTGGTGAAAAATATTTGATACGGAAAATCTGCAAATCTGATCCTGCAGGCGTTTTGAACGAGATGGCTGAGCCACGAGGTGTTAGTGACCTGGTGGAACGGTGCTACATAAACCAGCGAGATGTTAACCTGAACCGCCTTCTTTTTTTTCTCTACTATAAAATTTCAGGGAAACTTTCAGGGCTTAAATACACCATGTCACTAAAAAGTCTGTGTTTGAGGAGCGTTGTGTGGTTATGTGATTAGGCTGTTAAGAATCAGTTAAGATTGCACAAGACATTTTGAACTGTCATTTCCTGATTGTAATATTGAGCTTTAATTTGTATAAAGCTTCTGAGTGGAATCTGCTAGGAATAAATCACTGGAGTCTAAGAAATATAAGGCATGTTTGGTGTGTAATTTATTTAAAGAACAGCATGGTTTTGTTCTAATGTTGAAGGTTGCTTTTGAGAATTGCAGGTGTTCATCTCCCCATGCAGGTGATGTGAGATAGGGTTTAATTTGTAGGAGGTACACACCAAATTGACTTAATTTTCCCTTCATGTTTAGGGAGGAGATAGTTCTGGTGTGTGCAGTTCTGTGCTTGACACTCATTAAGATTTCGGTACTTCTGTGTACATCACATTGCAGTTTCAAGTCCATCTGTATGAAGTTTCCTCATTTTACAAGCTAAACCTTTGCCACCTGCTCCCTGCTTTGTAGCTGATACTGAATATTTTCTCTTTGTACGTAGGAAGCAGCAATAGTTTGGAAGTTGATCGAGTCATTCACAGAATCCCAGAATGTCAGGGGTTGGAAGGGACCTGGAAAGCTCATCCAGTGCAATCCCCCGGAGCAGGAACACCCAGATGAGGTTACACAGAAGGGGTCCAGGCGGGTTTGAATGGCTGCACAGAAGGAGACTCCACAACCTCCCTGGGCAGCCTGGGCCAGGCTCTGCCACCCTCACCAGGAAGAAGTTTCTTCTCATATTTAAGTGGAACCTCCTGTGTTCCAGTTTGCACCCATTGCCCCTTGTCCTGTCACTGGTTGTCACCGAGAAGAGCCTGGCTCCATCCTCCTGACACTCCCCCTTTCCATATTGATCCCCATGAATGAGGTCACCCCTCAGTCTCCTCTTCTCCAAGCTCCAGAGCCCCAGCTCCCTCAGCCTTTCCTCACACGGCAGATGCTCCACTCCCTTCAGCATCTTGGTGGCTGCGCTGGACTCTCTGCAGCAGTTCCCTGTCCTTCTGGAACTGAGGGCCCACAACTGGACACAATATTCCAGATGTGGTCTCACCAGGGCAGAGCAGAGGGGCAGGAGAACCTCTCTGACCTACTGACCACCCCCTTCTCATCCAGCCCAGGTCCCATTGGCCTTCCTGGCCCCAAGGGCCCAGTGCTGGCTCATGGGCACCCTGCTGTCCCCAGGACCCCCAGCTCCCTTTCCCCTACCCTGCTCTCCAACAGGTCGTTCCCAACTTACACTGGAACCTGGGGTTGTTCCTGCCCAGATATCAGACTCTACACTTGCCCTTGTTATATTTCATTAATTTTTCCCCACCCAGCTCTCCAGCCTGTCCAGGTCTCTGATGGCAGCACAGCCTGACAGTGTCAGCCACTCCTCCCAGTTTGGTGTCATCAGCAAACTTGCTGACAGTGCACTCAAATAGTACAATTATCTTTGCACAAGGTGCTTCTGGCCTGGCCTGCAGATGCACCTTGGGTACAGGAGCGGCTGATTAATGGAAGTTTGTACACCCTGGCCTGGGCAAGAAGCGTGAGTGTAGCAAAACCGGGGTATTTCTTGTTAGATATCCCGTGCTCTCACTTGCTGTCACCCGTTATCTTCCCAACTGAGTCATGTTGATCAGCACGGCTGGAGGGTCACGAGGTGCTGGCTCCGCTTCCTCGGTTCTCTCTGCTGACTAAGGGAGCAGTGAAGCTCCACAAAACTGAGCAAGGAAGAACCACCACAACATCAATAAATGGTACACGGTTCAGAGAAGTCAAACGAGAGGAAAACATGTTATTTTAGTGGTGCAAGAGCTAGAGGTTATCCCGTGAGATCCAGTACTGAGTGTAAAACAGGACTTATTTCACATGCCATCTAACCAGGAAAGGCTGAGGGAGCTGGAGCTTGGAGAAGAGGAGACTGAGGGGTGACCTCATTCCTGGGGATCAATATGGAAAGGGGCAGTGTCAGGAGGATGGAGCCAGGCTCTTCTGGGTGACAACCAGTGACAGGACAAGGGGCAATGGGTGCAAACTGGAACACAGGAGGTTCCACTGAAATCTGAGAAGAAACTTCTTCCTGGTGAGGGTGGCAGAGCCTGGCCCAGGCTGCCCAGGGAGGTTGTGGAGTCTCCTTCTGTGCAGCCATTCAAACCCGCCTGGACACCTTCTGTGTAACCTCATCTGGGTGTTCCTGCTCCGGGGGATTGCACTGGATGAGCTTTCGAGGTCCCTTCCAGTCCCTGACATTCTGTCATTCTGTAACCAGATTGCTGGTTTGGTGCTGTGAGTTGTCACAGTGATGAAAAACGTGAAGGGATAGAACGGGTAAAGGTAAACTTGGGGCAGATTGATTTTGGTTTGTATCTGAGATCCACTACCTCTTGTCTTTGAAAGTTCCTGCTGTGCCATAGCGTTTATACCTCGGAGGAGGAGGAACGGGGGGCAGCTGCTGTTGGAAATGGTGGATTTAAAGCCATCGGGCACAACTTTTGGGATACACGAGCCAGCTCTTGAGCCTTTCCTTGTTCTTTTGTCACTTTACCAAAATGACCCACCAGTATGATCTTCAAACCCACAGCGTTTCCTCACGCCACACTCTTCTCCTTCCACCCCCCTCCGAAAAACCCCAGTAGCTGTGTAAGAGCCGAGCTGTGTGTGTGCGAGACGGCAGCAGTTTCACCGTGTCCTTTTTCAGTGTTAAATGTGAAGCCTGTTCTTTCTAGAAGGAAGTTTAATATAGTTTCGAAAGCTGTACCTGCGCTACAGGTGAAAACTCCTCTTTGCAGATTTTCTGTGTGGGTTTCCCTGCTTTGCATCCTTTTGAGGTCCTTAGGATGGAGGAGAGGTAGAGCCAGCTTTTCACTAATATTGAAAAATATACAAAGTAAGTGTAGAAGAGTGCGATACGCTTTCCAGCTTTCTAGTTACGTTTTTTTGAGTTTGTTCTTCTAATCCAGTGTGGATTACACTAGAACACAGGACTAAGGCAATCCAGTTGACTCAGATAACACGGATTTTTGTTCCCTTTAAACTTGGGTGGTACCTCTAAGGCCTCGTTTTAAACTGATTTCCTAGAATTAGTTCTCAAAATCCACAGTTAGCTCAACACAGGTATTTTAAATAAGAGCATAACCCCTGTATTTAAGACCCTTAGTAGTTACTTAGGTGTCATCTGCCCCACTTTTCTCTCCTGGTGACCAGATACTGAATTCTGACACTATAATGTTAGTGGTGAGTGGTTAGCGTGAGGTCCCTTGGGAGCACAGGAGGACTATTCCATGCTTCTACATTCATCTTTTTTTCCTTTGAGTAAAATAAAATCAGTTCTGCAGGTCACTTGGCCATGCAGTTTAATTTTGTAGACTGAGATTTTTCACTTTGTGAAGCTCATAAGTGTGTGGGGTTCCCGTGTCTGTCCATCACCCGTTGGACAGGCTGACTGCTCAAAAGTGCACTGGCTAAAATTCATTTTAAAAGTAAAAAAAGAAATTGGTTTGGGGAACAAAATATTGCCCAAAACAGCAACGTCATCCTAATTCCTTTGCTAAGTGCATTACCGACACACTTATCAATCAATACCTTTTTCTCTTTTTTAAAAGGAAAGGGAGTTCGTTTGCTAGTTCCAGTCTTTCCAGGCGGTGAGCGCATTCCTGCTGTTGATATAGCCCTCTTTTTTCCAACAGGTATGACAGTTCAGCGATCAGAATTACATTCTTGATCGAACTCCTACCATTAATTGCAACCAAGCAATCAGACAATGCCAGCTTTGTGACTCAAAACCAGTAAGATTTCTTCCTGCCTTCCTCCCCACTTGCAGTCCGGATAACGAGCATCAGAACAAAAAGGGGTGGCTCATTCGGCAGTTGCACAGTGATAGAGTAACTCAAAACGCGGAGAGAAAAACACGCAGAGAGGGGGTGCTGTTGAATTCGCACAAGTCCTCCGTCAATTATGCAACCTACCTAATGAGATGATCCACCAGTTTATCTTTAGAATGAGCAGGTCTTTGTTGTCAGATCGGTTTGATTGACTACGCTCTTTCCCGAACAAAGAACTTCATCCAGCGTCCCCGTGTCCCCATCCCCGAGTTGCTTTTCCCCACTCTGCGCTTGGCTTGTCGAAATCCAGCGGCTCAGTTCCTCGGTGTGATTCTGTAAGTCGAACAGCCTCATTGAAAGCAGGTCTTTCAGCCCTGCCCTCTGGTTTTTGGATGCTTTTTCACTACCGCTGTCCATCTTTCTCCCTGTGAAGGGGTTTTGGTGAAAAATCTGACAGCATTAGAAGCCATCACTGATCGTTGGTTGTGTCTGGCACTTCGGTTTTATCTAACGCAGCTTTTCTCTCTGCTTCCAGGCCAAGGAGTGTGGTCAGATGCAGAACAAATGGCTCATGATAAACATTCAGAACGTGCAAGATTTTGCCTGTCAGTGTCTCAACCGCGACGTCTGGAGCAACGAAGCTGTGAAGAACATCATCCGGGAACACTTCATTTTTTGGCAGGTGAGAATTTTCATGGGGCCGCACAGGTTAACCTGGTGTCCTGGTAGATGGGGCAGCAAAAAACCCAGACTTTCAAAAATTAAATGGCACTGTTGGGGTTCTCTTGGTGAACTTGCAGAAAAGATACAGTAGCTCGTGGAGATGTAGTTTATGGATGTAGATGTAGTTCACGGATATGCATTTGAATGCACAAACTGCCTTTCATGTGTACATTCCAGATGTTACCTCATATCGCTAATACGTGGAGCGCTAGAGCCGTATTTTCAGCTTGTCAGAATTACCGACAACTGCACGTACCGTTTGTAGCGTCTGCTGTAAAACAGAGGAAAAACTTTGTCCCTTTCCAAGGTGCGGTTTGTTTGTGTTCCCTCTCTGCCCAGTAATTTGCTTCCCCCGTGGTATTTTGTAGGTGTACCACGACAGCGAGGAAGGACAGAGGTACATACAGTTCTATAAATTAGCCGACTTCCCTTACGTCTCCATCCTGGATCCCAGGACGGGTAAGATAAGTGACACTTGGTTACCTGCAGTTTAAATATCCCGGGAGAAGGACTAACAGTTTGAGGCTAGAAAACCATCTTTTGCAGTGTGATATATTCAGCTGAATAATCCCGGTTACGTTGTTTTGCTCTCTGAGAGACCTTGTTGTCCCTGAAAAAGTGAAGTGAAATGTTTTGGAGGAACTAAGGGAATAAAACTCGCAGGGCTTGCTGAAATTTTGTGTATTTGGTGACTGTACTCGTATAATTTAGAAAGTGAAAATAGTACCACCTGGTGGTAAAACTCTAAAGTTAATATATTTTTTTTAAGTATCCTTTTAAAAGCTGCTTGAAATCATATGATGAATAAACTACAATATTCGTAAGCGCTACATGAATCTGCTTCATACTCCTTGCACAGTGGGTATGTGACACTCAGCGATGACTTATGAAATTGCACCTTCATTTTGAAATGCTGATTTGGCTTTGGTTTTTTTGTTTTTTGTTTGTGTTACATTAACCTGAACAATCAAACTTCTACCTCCCCCCTCCAGTTCTTTTGAAATTGTTACTTTTTCTTTTGTATCCCAATACTCTTTTTATCATCATAAAATGCAACTATGTTAGTAGTTTGGTCTCCCACTTCTCAGGACTGAAGTAATCGTGTCTGTAAGCAGAGCTGAGATTTCTTGCTATTTGACTTAAACCACTCAAAATCTTGGGGTTTTTTTAAATGTTAAAACTGAAGTTAGGATTCTCTTCTTAGCACTTTACTTACGGAAGCAAATGCTGTTTGCCAAGATGTAAATTAAAGCAGTTAAGAATGCACAAATGCTTCTTCGTAAGCTTAGTGATTTGTCGTTTTTTCCTTCTGAAGCATAATTCACCATTCCGTGCACGCGTTCCCATAGATAAAAGAAAAGAATGGAAATACACAGGGTCTGTGTTTGTGTCTGTCTGTGATTGGGACCTTTTTAAGGGAGTCGAAAGAAGCAGCTTTTATAATTCTCAGGTGAAGGCTTGTAGGAAACTGCAGTTTAATAAATATGGACAGCAGTGAATGGGCGTGTTTGCCCGCTAAGCTGCGATCTTGTACTGAAATGGTGTTTTGTGACACCTTTTGTTCCCTAGGCCAGAAACTAGTGGAGTGGCACCAGCTGGACGTGACGTCTTTCTTGGACCAAGTGACCGGGTTCCTGAGTGAGCACGGACAGCTGGACGGCCATTCTACCAGCCCTCCCCAAAAATGCTCTCGTTCCGTAAGTATGAGGCCTTCTAGGAGGGCTGGAGTAACCTGAAATAAAAAATGCCAGCTTGTCTTTATCCAGCTGTATTGCTTCCCATGCAGCAGGATGAACAGGCTGAAGGAGTTAGTTCAAGAGCGTGCAAAAATACAGTGCGCCAGGGAATGCCTTCTCCCACAGTAACTATTTTTTTGTCGTGTAGTTTGTGCTTTTGGCATTTATTTTGGGTTTAGCAGTCACGGAACTGTGCAGGTGTGGAAGGAAAATCCACGTGAAACTCCACAGAATCCCAGAATGTCAGGGGTTGGAAGGGACCTGGAAAGCTCACCCAGTGCAATCCCCCGGAGCAGGAACACCCAGCTGAGGTTACACAGAAGGTGTCCAGGCGGGTTTGAATGGCTGCACAGAAGGAGACTCCACAACCTCCCTGGGCAGCCTGGGCCAGGCTCTGCCACCCTCACCGGGAAGAAGTTTCTTCTCATCTTTAAGTGGAACCTCCTGTGTTCCAGTTTGCACCCATTGCCCCTTGTCCTGTCACTGGTTGTCACCGAGAAGAGCCTGGCTCCATCCTCCTGACACT
>VWYH01000238.1:0-10361 GCA_013399365.1 Pampusana beccarii | reverse complement strand
ACAACCAGGGCCTGTGACTGTGAGGCCACTCTCAGCTGCCAGTAGAAGGCATCATCAACTTCCTCACCCTGATCTGGTGGCCTATAATAGACACCCACAACAGTATCGCCCCTGCCAGCCTGCCCCTTAATTCTCACCCACAGACTCTCAACTTGCTCCTCAACTGCACCTGAACAGTACTCCGTACATTGTAGTTTCTCTCTCACATAAAGAGCAACTGACACATCTGAGGGGTGGGATGCCATCCAGAAGGTTCTGGACAAACTTGAGAAGTGGGCCCATGCAAACCTCATGAGGGTCAACAAGGTCAAGTGCAACGTCCTGCATCTGGGTTGAGGCAACCCCCGGTATCAGTGCAAGCTGGGCAACGAAGGGATTGAGAGCAGCCCTGCAGAGAACACCTTGGGGGTACTGGTGGATGAAAGATTGGACCTGAGCCAGCAATGTGCACTTGCAGACCAGAAGGACAGTTATATCTTGGGCTGCATCAAAAGGAACATGCCAGCAGGTCAAGGGAGGTGATTCTGCCCCTCTACTCCATTCTGGTGGGACCCACCTGGAGTCATATGTCCAGCTCTGGAGCTCTCAGTACAGGAAAGACATGGACCTGTTGGAGATGGTCCAGAGGAGGCCACAAAAATAATCAGAGGGAGGGAACACCTCTCCTGTGAGAACAGACTGAGTGAGCTGGGGTTGTTCAGCCAGGAGAAGAGAAGTGTCCAGGGAGACCTTATTGCAGCCTTTCAGTACTTAAAGGCCCCTGGCCTGTGGTGTTATCTTATTATTCTCAAAATAAATTAAAAAAATTACCATGCTACCTATGAAAAAGAAAACTTTCTAACTGCATGAAGAGAATTAACTCGCTCAAACCAGCACATCATAAAATGTAAAAATGCGTGCAATCTTATGTATTCATGTGGGAGTGCCCAGATTTAGATATTTTGACAACCAGTATTTCTGAGCACCCCATTTTTTCCTAACTGGTCATTTTTGTCATCACCACATGATTTAAATGCTTGATTGTCATGAGTATTAAACAAAAACCTATTTTTTTTTGGAGGAGGAGGAGGAATTTCCTGGAAAAGGTCATTGAAGAAAAAAATCACTGAAAAAAAAAGTATTATGTTTGAAACTGTTGAAGAAAAGGCATGTGGGAAGAGAGGGGAAAATGCAAGCAACCAGAACGAGGGTAAGAAATCCTCATTGTAAGTACTTGATTATTCTGTCTTACTGACCAGTTAGCTATTTTAAAACAAGTTGTTAGAATAGCAGAATAATATTCTTTAGTTAGAATAAAGAAAACCAGGTTATTTTCTAACTGTTCGTACCAGAAGATTCAAACCAAGATGCGTTTCCACAGATTTCAGTTGGATTGGAAAGAGAAAGCAGGTGAGAGTAATGCTATGGATTCTGTATTCTGCACATTCTCTTGCAAAATACATTGTCATTGTGAAAGGTGTTTTAAAATTTATTTCATGTTCCTATTTATCTTTTAGGGAATAGACAGGTGTTGTGCCTAGGAATGGGCTTATTGGATGCTAGTATGTAGGATAATCCATAGTCTCTGCTAACACCTCATGTTCTGTCACACAGAGTAATACTTTACTGCTAAAGGGAGTTGTGCCATTTAGCAGAATGAAGAAAGACACAAAACTGCATGACCGTAAGTAAGCGTTCCTTCCTTTCCACCAGAAAGAGGTCATTATTCTTTACGCTCAACACCTGAATTTTATTTCTTGAGATTCTGTGTGATTTTTTTTTTTTTCTCATGACTTCCCACAGATGACAACCAGCTATAGTCATGATGCATTATTTTGTGATCTGTAGTATATAGGATAGTATATATTGGCTGGCAAATTAAGAAACAGCACAGGCTGGGCCCATTCAGTTATACCTTTGAGAGCTCACTGGGTGGTAAGACACATGTGGGAGAAAGATTGTTTGTACTGTGCCTTGGTGTGCTGATGGAAATAAATTTAGCCATTCCACTTAGCAAGGAAAATGAGTACACTCCATGACTTCTCAAATAAATTATTTGAATGAGATTCTGTGTTGACAGAAAGCAGAGTGAAAGAACAACTGAACCATTCAGTTCTGTCAAGTCCCTGGGTATATTTCTATTCAAGCCCAGAGGCCTTATTCTGCTGTTATTAAAGAGAATTCAGAAATACCTCTGATAGTAGTCGTTGAATTTCTTGCTATGTAGGAAAGAGGAGCAGAAATGATCTCATTAAAAAAAACCCGAAACACCAACCTTGGCTGTTCTTGAAATTTTAAGGTACTTTCAGTTCAAATCTTCGTTTTCATTTCCATGCTATAAAGCTTTATTAAGCCTTTATAAATCTATTATTATTTCACTTGTTCTTTAAATTTCTGAATCTATTGATCCAATTCTAGTTCTTGTTCTAGTGATAACAATAATCTAGGCACCTCAGGAAGAGAAATTACTTCCTCATCCAAGCTTGCAAAATAAAAAGAGGAAAATTAGTCAAACTTAAGTTAGAGCTACCACACATATGCCAAATACATGTTAGAACTGACACTTCATCTGAACTTCAAAGTCTCTTTAATGTCATACCAGTAACATTCAGACAAATGATTGAATATTACAGGAAGGAATTGCAATCTGATTCAGAATGCACTGAAAGCTTGGAGAACTTCTAGGGAAATTTCAAAAGTAGCAGAGAGCTATAAGCAGAGTTCACAGTTCTAGTAAAAATGGGCATTCTTCGTTGTTAAGCTTTATGATTTGTAAATTTCTGTGACATCCTTTCCCACAATCCAATTCCTCCCAAAATTGGAAGAGTTAATGCCCATCTGAGTGTAGTGTGTTAGGATAGCTGTCTGACATTAGAAAACCAGACAGGGTGTAGTGATCTTTCAACCATTTATTGCAATAACCGTGGTAATGATCAGGAGTACTCTCAGGTTTCTGTTACTTCTGATAAAAAGCATAGCAGTTGGGGACGCACTTTTAGAAATGTTTTTGTTTGTTTGTTTGTTTGTTTGTTTGTTTGTTTCACTGTTTCCTGGAGTTATCAACATAGAAAAGCCTGACTGGTTTTGTTACTGACTTACTATGAACTACAGAATCCTTACATCTACCAGCAAAGTATCACCTGTAAGCACAATGAGCAAAATAAATGTAAGATCTATTCTGTTAATTTTTCCTATATAGCAGAATCATGCATATTTTTGCAAATGAATATACCCTAACTTAACTGTCAGTATTAAAATAATATGTTGCATAAGTAAGCCAGATTAAAATTTTATCCCTAATTTGGCTAACGAACCACTTTTTTAACTACTTAAAAGACTCAATAGAAGTCGAGTTACTTATTCTGCAGTTTACTGTCAATGATGTTTGATGTTAGGGACTCAAAGAAAAAAAAAATCTAAATTGTTCTGCTTGGTTTCTTTTTGATTTTTTTTCCCTTGTGCAGGTTTTTTCTATTATTTTCCTATTGACTGTGTAAGGCTTTCATCAAAAAAGAAATCTGACTCAGGCCATCTACTTCAAACAGAATTTTAAAAATTAGTATCAAAAGCTTTGATTGATCTGTTTTCAAATTACTGTATTTTTTACTTTCTTATGTACAATATATAGCTTTATACTCTGCCTAGACAAGGTGAAGTATGAAGACAGAACTCCAATAACAATTGATATTTTCATCGTGTGTTAATTTCTTCCTCTGTGAGGTGGTGTTTTTTTCAGTTTAGATAACCTTGCCCAACTGGTTATTCTGTCAAAGACTCTGCATTGACATACCTGGGATTTGTTGCAGAAAAATTGATATAATCAGATTCTAATTCTCCACCAAACTGAACAGCATCATCTGCCATCAAAGTATTGTAAAACTCATTACATTGTCATGCATATACAAAAACTTGAGTAGTCTAATAGTGAAGGATTCTGGTTTGCTTCCAGGTAGGTACAGGTATAATTGCATTGTCTATGTCTCACAATGCCAGGTACAATTTTTCCTTACAAAATCTTTCTGATTTTCTGATAAAAATATAGTAGTTGCATAATAAAATTTCATCATATTATTGGATGCGTATCATCTACAGCCAGGTGTCTCTACAAATGACTAAGGAAGAAAAAAATTGCCGTGATAGATTAGGTTAGCATTTTGTCTGTCGCAGCATCCTTTCTTAAAGTTAAGAGAAAGGTGAAAGAACTCCACAGCACAGGAGGGAGAGTCTGTTCTGTGTATCAGGGTGGGGGTTTTATTTTCTTTCTTTTTTCTTTTTTTGTTTTTTGTTTGTTTGTTTGTTGATTGGTTGGTTGGTTGTTTTTTGGTTGCTTTTTGGTTTTTTGGTCTTTGTTTTGTTTTGTTTTTAAGGAACAAAATTATTTTAGGTTGTCTGTATGATCTGTGTAGATATCCATATTTCAAGCAATATTATGAATGTGTAGGCAGCAGCTGTGGATACTCCAAACTATGGCAACTCCCTTTGAACTTCTGTGTTTTTAGGCATTGACCACTTCATTTTCAAACGCATTTCTATTATTGTGTATTGGTTTATAAGTCGTGTCTTAGCTTCACAATAAAATTCTTTCTTTTTTTTTTTTTTTTTTTTTTTTTTTTTTTTTTTTTTTTTATTTTTTTTTTTTTTTTGCACTATGATGTTTAGCACTCGTAGATACTTTGTTAACCTCTGATGGCATTAGTGATTTCTTTTACTTCTTATCTCTGTCAAAGTAAGTGACATCTTAAGATGAAACTTTTGTTGAGAGAAGATGAAAACCTAACACTCAAAATGACAAATATTTACTCTTCACTTGTATGTGTCTTATATGATTTCACAATATTTGCTAACAAACTATTGGAAGGAATTATACATGCGGTATATGGGCTCTTCATGCCATGTATCATTGATCCATTTGCTTATATTCTTATAATATTTGCTTAGTTCAAGAGGAATATCACTAGAGTCTTACATGAGTCAATAGTCAACACCACCAAAGTCTTTCTGATTTTAGATTTAGAACTATATAACATGTCAGTAATTCATTAACCAAGCAACTTACACAGGCTGAACCGCACAATGATATAGCTAGGGAGTTGCTGAATCCTGCAGACCAGAAAGAAGGGAGACTGTCACAGCTCCGTCTCCCAGGTCCAACTAGCACTGAGGCTGAGATGTGTTCCTAGTAGGCACACCTATAAAATACACATGCATATGTATGCATGTATGCATAGACATATACACAGAAATAAACATATACACACCACATTTCACAGTGTGTCTCCTGTTCCTGGAGGTCTGGGACAGGAGCTTGTTGCCTTGACTGAGGTGTCTTCACCTGCTCTGGTACCTCTGAGATCTTCTGTAGGTGTTGAGATGAGTCTTTAACACACAATACAACAAATATTAATCTATTAAGTAAATCAATTCTTACTAATAAAAACTGCTAGGACAAAAAGGTGTGGGTTTTTGTTTTGTTTTGTTTGGGTTTTTGTATGTGTGTGGGGGGGCAGTTGTTTTTGTTGTTTTTTTAAAAAAAATTCTTTAAAGTATTTGTCTACTCTTAATACATTTTGAAGTTCTGCTTTTCAAAGATGCTCGTAGTAAAACATGTAAATAAATACTTTGCTGGGGAACAGATTTCTGTATCTATTCTCACCCTCCTGTTACTGTATGTGTCTGGTCAGATAACCTATTGTTTGAGCCTTTCTAAACACCTACAGTAAGAAATCTCAGCTAAAAGGAGAAATGCTATAGATATTTATTTGGGCTTATAAACATCCTTACTCTCTTTCTTTCCACCAAGCTTTGATGAAAGCCAAAACCATTTCATTCTGAAAAGCAGGAATGATTGTGTTTTGTCTTTCCCATGTCCCCCCTACTCCTGTCCCACTCCAAATCAGACCCAGTTTCTCTGAATTGTTTCCTTCCCAACCAGTAAGTTATTTCTCCATCATTACTTTAAAACAGAAAGAGGCAGCTGTCGTAGGATGTCAAACCTCAGGAAAGAGTAGATACCTTGTGGATATTCCAGATAGGCTTTCAGTATGATTTATTAATTCAATAGGAATGGCACACAGCGAGATGAACTGAGGGGAGACAGGTCTCCTCACCAATCAGTTAAGTTGATAATGCATTTATATCTAATTTTTACTGATTTTTTTGTATTCTTAATTTTAACATATGGGTTTCATCCAAAATTTTGCACTGGCACAGCTATTGAAAAGAGGAATTAAGATGAAGTACAATTGCTCATATACTCTAAATACTTTATATACTCTGTACTTCGTGCAAGTATAAATGCTTTGAGAATAAAATATCTTCTATTTAAGGAAATTCCCATTAAGCCAATCCTGTAGACCGAATAGATTTTGGTACTAGTAAAGGAGTTAAAAGACTGTTTACATTTATCAAGTATGCTAATCATTTGTACACTATGCAAAATGAAAAAAATAGTTTTCCACCAGTTGTATTTTGCATTAGTGAACATGTGAAGTCATTAATCTTATTTCTCATATTGACAGATATCCTGTTATTTTCAAAGTTACACAAGACATGCATTGTTCTTGCTGTAAATGAGGTCCCTGTTCACAGGCACTCAGGGCACATACTCACACAAATCTCGGATTTCAGGCAGCTCCTCAGCCCTGATGATATGTCAAATAGCTCTGCTGGTTGTTTTTCATCAACAGAATGCCCTGTTGCATATGAAGTCTTGTTGCTAGCTCTTCACCCATGCCATGACATGCCTGTGATGGTATGCCTTATAGCCCTTTTATCATTTTACACGTCATCTTAGTTGGTAACTCTTCCTTCTCTTCCCCATATTCTCTTTCCATTTTCCCATCTGGAGGAGGGATGAAAAACAGTCAAAAATTTAGATAACATTTGAGCTAACCAGAGAGCCCTAATCTTGTCCAGCCATTGGTCAACATGTGCTTCTGCAGCAAAATTACACCATTCTCTTTCCTTCTCCCGCTTCCTCTATTTTTTTGATTATTTGCCCATAAGTGGATTTACACTGCTCTTTTATGAATCATCTTTTTGAATATATGTTGACAAAAGATTTTTCAACTTATTAAATTAGCTTAGCTAGATTCTGAACGGTCTTTGAAAACTTTGTCATATAGGGAATATGGTGATTAAATTGTGTAATAATCTTCTTCTCTTATCCTCTTGTAGTAGTCATTCCAAGACAGAGCTTACTGTTGAAGAAAACAGCATTCTTATTTGCTAATTAACTTTCTTACTCTTAAATCAATCCTAAATTAGTACTCCTGCACTGAGCTATGAAGTAATGTGCTCTGGACAGTGCTGTCCTTTGAGTTAAATAAAATCAGACTATTCATATGGTAGTAAAATCTTTTACATTCTTTACAAAGAGCTTAGTCTCCTGGTTCTAGACAAATTCCAACTTTTTCTTCCATGCATTTTATTTCACTGAGTTTCTCTGGGTGGTACTTTTGATTATATCTACCAGCTCACTGCACAGTTGAGAGACTGCTATATTTGTTCTACATCTGGTGTTGTAGGTGTGTCCTACTTCACAAAAAAAAACCAACCAACCAACCAAAAAGCCCAAACAACAGCGTAGGAAAAAATATATCAATGCAAAGTAATTTAAAGTTTGTTTATTTATCAAAGTAATTTTCTGTGAACTTAGCAAAGATTACAGAAATGAAGTGGATGTCCCTAATTTTATCTTGAGTGCCATTACTGGGGAGCAGGATGGGGCTCTGCTAGAATGGTACTGATACAGTAAGAACAATCGTACAAATGTTACAGCCTTTAAGCATGCTTAAAATTACTAAAAATTCCCAAGTCAGACAGAAGGGAAAAAAAAACCAAACTTTTTTTTTTTTTTTTCTTTTTTCCCCCCAGTGTTCTCAGAACAGATAAGCGTTTTACTAATTTATTCTGGAGATTATAGTTTGGAAGGTAATACAAAGACATCTGCTGCCAATGTTGTCACACTGTCTGTGTTCACATCATCTTGCTGAGGTAGGACACATTCTTCCTCTCTCCAGAGATGCTGAAATACAACATATTCTTTCTCTAAACCATCACAGCAAAATAGCCATGTGTGATTTCTTTTATAGTCATGACTTCTAAATGCGTTGTTCTGTGCATAGTAGATTAAATTCTCCTCCTTTTCAATGTTGGTAGGAATTTCATGCATGCACAAGGGGAAAAATGTCTAGAGCTATGCTATCTATATGTATACACCTCTTTCCCAAGTCATCTATGTTAAAAATATATCACACACAGAATTACACTCTTTTTACCTGCTTTTCCATTTGATTCCCTGATAAACACTATTGGACACATAGGTCTAGCTTAATAAATATGTACCATCATATCTCTGGGATCAGATTTCATTTTAAATAATATAAACATGAATTAAAATTCTGTTTAGATCATAAAATATTTTCCACTAAGTATAAATATATATATATACAAGTACATTCACATACGTGATACTTAGAGAGATGAAAAAGATTATGTAACAGTTTTCAAGAACATACATTCACTAACTGCACAGAAATTTTGGGTGGGTTGGCCAATCCTCAGTGTATCTTTCAGACTGAGCAAGGATAGATTAAATATCATTTATAAGTACTGAAACATATGCTTTTTCTCCTAGACAGCTGATTCTCCAACTGTGCATCCACATGAGTATTTTTCTGCAATTCAATCAGATTAAACAGACTAAACTTCAGTACACATTGTATGAAGTGTTAATAGGTGAAACAGGTGGAAAACTGAGTTACTGAGAATGAATTGTAGCTGCACTGTTTGCTACAAACTAAGCTAGGTGTATTTACGGCTAAATTCTGAGCCATAATGTGAGACTTTGTTATTCGTGATGTTTGTGATTTGCGATTGTCCCCAGGTTGGAGAGACCTTCGTAATATAATTGCTTTTAGGGTGTGGGGGGCAAGTTTGGCTGAGGCAGCAGCAAAATCCACCTGCAGCTATTGTTTCTCGCATCCCCCAGATCAGAAAGTCCTGTGCAACACAACTACTTTCTTCAGGCCTCCCTGCAAGCCGTTGTCCAGTTCCTTCTACTGAAGTATCTTGTTCTTTAAGTCCCTGATAACAGTGTTCAGGCAAATGCCGTTCTTAGGACCGACTCTTATACTGGGAAGCCCAGCAGCTGTCCTGAGATGTCATGGAAGCAAACCTTCCTCCAAGCTTGAGTACAGACAAGATGCTTATCTGGCCACACACACCCTGGTTATCTTTAAGGGGGAAGCCTCATGGTGCCACTGGGTGAGGAAGTCAATCACACTGAGGAAAACTTCCGCATCTGGTGACCGGGCTATGGGACACATGGGAAACGGCACCTGCCTTCAGGAACAAACACAGTGGTTAACAAAACACTGATGCCACCCATATGCACACAGCTCTCTGACAACGTTGCTAGTGGTTTGGCTAAATGCATACAGACATGCACCTCAGAGCTCCAAAACCTGCTTTCTACCACCACTCCCAGATTTTCTAGTAGCCTAAATGATCCCTTAGAGTTCCTAGAGGGTGACTGAATCAGTCAGTCAAGAGTAATGAAGAACAAGATGAATTTTTGTCTATTTACTATTACCTCCATGTCTGTGCTCTGAACTATCAGAAACATTAAGTACCTCTTCTCTTTGAAATTTAGATGACAAAATCTGTATCTCTTTTCTTGCTCTATATAAAAAAAACCCAAGCCTTTGATTATAGGAAGTGCAATTATTACATAGACCTTTTTTCCTCTTTAATCGTTGCCTATGGTTACAATTTAAAATGGAATTAAGGATATGGACTTGATGATCCTGAGGGTCTCTTCCAACCCAAATGATTCTATGATTCTATGACTCTATGATTCTATGAAAGTATGATACTATGATTCTCTGATTCTAGGATTCTATGATATAGTTTTATTTCAAAATTATACAAAATAGACTCAAAATACAAAACTTGGAAAGGTGGTCTTGGAACAATAAAAGCAAGAGCAAGAATGTTCATTTTACTGTGTTGTTAAGATAAAAGCCACATAAATCTGAGTTATGAATGCCTGTAAAAGTGGGTAGAAAAAGGATCATTGAAAAATTATTAATATAGTATCAATTAATTATTGTTACCATATTATTATATTAAAAATTCTGTTTGATCAAATACATTTGAAATACTAGATAAATGCCTGTTTGATTGCATCCATTCAAAAATAATCTTCAAAAATACTGTAATGACACAAATACAGTACACTCGGTGTTAAGAAATACAGCTTTAATGACTTAAACAAGAAGTTCATATGCACAGCACATCAATTGAGATAGTTTGACTCAGCTTTTGTTTCTGTTTTCTCCACTAATAAATATTAAAGGACTGCTTCTACCAAGATCAAG
>VWYH01000226.1:42940-83019 GCA_013399365.1 Pampusana beccarii | reverse complement strand
AGAAGGGAATTGCCTACTACAATATCACCTTCCAAGTAGTTGTTCTTTATCACAAGAATTTGAAAAGCAAAAATCTTGAATTCTAACCCCATGGTAACCTTGCAATTCTATGTAATAGAGACCATGGTCATAAAATCTGTGTAGCCCTGGAATCATTAATGTTGACACGTTAATACTGATTTTATATCCACTGACTTCTCATCAGCTCAGGGCAAATCTCTACAGTTACCATGTATATCAAGTTACCATGTCCTACCAAGAAGAACTTAGCCCCATCAATTTCGTATCTACCCCTGAAATAATTGCAAGCGGATGTCAGATTGGCCCTTAGTCTCCTTTCCAGCAGACCAATAAACCCAGATCTTTCAGCTTCTCTTCAGAGACCTTCTCCATGCACCAGAACTTCTTGGTAGTCCAGCAGTTGGATCTTCTCCCTTTTTTTTTGTATGTTTTCAGTGACAAATAAAGAGCATAATAAGTTTTCTGTCTGGTGGCCATCTCCTCAAAATTCAGCCCAATACACCGTTTGCATAATTTATTCACAGTAAGAGCATGCTGTTGGCTCATACAGCCGGATATCACCCGTAGCATCCCAGTCCTCTTCCACAGATCTCTCATCCAGTTGCTTCCCGGTCTGCATAGGGTTATTCAGCCCATCAAACAGAACTTTCCAGTTTTCTGTGTTGAAGCTTGCAAGACTTCTGTAGAAACAATCCTCAAATTTATTGAAGTCTCTCCAGAATGAGATGTTACTATTTTCAGTCAACTGCCTTCCCATTAGAGATTTGCTGAGGGTACACTCTGTGTTATCATCCATGACACTGTTCAAGACCATTGAACAAGATTAGTCTCAATATCAAACCCGGGGTATTATGGTCAGTACTGACCATCAGCCAGATCTCAAAACATGGATTGTTGCCCCTAAAACTTGTTGGTCCAGCCCATTTTCTTCTAACAGTCCCATCATCCAGCCCCCAGTTTCTCAAATTACAAAGAAAAATGCTGTGGGAGATGGTGTCCAAAACCTCATGCAATTCAAGGTATATCATGTTCACGACTCTCCTCTCATGCACAGAACTGGACATATAACTAAAAAGGGCAATCAGCTTGGTCAAGCATAATATACCCTGGCAAATCTGTGTGAGTTTCTGGATTGCCTTTGCCTTTCAAGTGCTTGAGACTGAATTCCAATAGCTAGCTGCATGATTTCTCCAGGGAATGAGATTTCTAGGGCCTCACCATTACTCTAACACAATAATCACCTTAACCTATTTGGTTATTGTCCCAACCAATAGTCTCATCACTTCTCTTCTTGAAAACGTTACCCTTTGTTCACAGGTATGAACCCAGTCACCTTTTCTGTCAGATTGTCTAATTATTTAATGAAATTACATTAAGATAAAAACAATTATTCTCCAACTATATTCAGCTGGAAAATTTTTGCTTCAATTTCAGACTTGGAAGAATGATTACTAAAAAAATCTTTTACAGCTGTACCAAGTGGGTCTAATAGAGACATATCTTTTTTTCTACAAAATTAATCTCATTTATTATTTACTTTTATTATCACAGGTATAACAACAATAATACTATTAATAGATAAATACTCTGAAGCACTAATTCACACTTTGAAGCTAGGCGCATTTGCTTCCAGACTGTTAATTAGTCTTTAGGTTGTTAGTTATAAACAGGCAGTCAAAATCTCTTATCATTATAATTGTTATATAAGTAATGTTTTATTTATTTGTAATAAAATAACATTTGGAGTTGCAGTCCTTGCAGTCTTCTTTTATAGAAGTAACTGAAAGCTCTCAGAGAAATTACCTGGTGTTTATTTCCATTCAAAGCCTATTGCAATCCATGAAACCACTCTAGCTGTTTTCTGAATCTTTGGTGTAAGTCTGAAATCATCAAAATGACCACCCTCAAAATGAGTTTCAAGTTTTGCTTAAGCTGCTCTAAACCTCTCACCCCATCTTGCCTCCCTGCCCTGCTGCCTTCATTCTGGGGTGAACCAGCTCAGCTTATTTGTCCAAATGAAAACATTTTGCTAGGGAGATCAGCTTCCCAGTCAGATTGAGAAACTAATACAACTTACCACAAAACTACTGAAGATAATGCCAAGGAAAAAGTAGGCAAGCGTGTCCACACTCCTTTTAGGAGTGATACAGTCTCAGAGGTCATCTCTAACACTTAACGTCTCTCAAGACATTTGTGAAAATATTCTGTTAACAGTAAGCTTGAAGTTGATGTTGCCAATAACTCTGGTTACACTGATGGAAATCTGCACAGTTGAAAATGGTTTTCCTGAAGGGAAAGAAATACGCAATGTCAATATTTATACTTCTTTACATTTTACTTCATTTTGATGGCTTTAGAGTGACAGAGTGACTACTTTCTCACTTCCATTTACCCAGTTCTGACATATATTACCTCAACTCCACAAAAATCTCACAAAATCATAGACAGAGGAAATCAGAGGCTCAGGAAACAAGGACTCCAAGATATAATATGCACACACACATATAACCTGGACTGTAGATGAGCTGAAGGGTAATGTTTTGTTCTTAAGCCAGATAATCCATTTCTTTTATGATTTGCTATAATGCTGATTATGATCTGATTAATGGCCAATTTCATGATAAGCACAATATTCAAATTTACAGTCATTTGTTTCTAATGTGGACTATCAGAAAGCTTTGCTCTTAATTACACTGATACTTTCATTGTATAGTTCTACAATGCTGATTGGAGTTGTCAGGTTTTGAATATGATTATTGCACATTAATGCTAAGTATATAGTAATGTTCTTCTAGTATGATATGAACACAAGTTCCGTTCTCCCTCTTGATTCTACTGTATTTAATTATCATTAATACATGCTTTATTAGAAGCAGATGGGCTGTTCAACAGAAGCCTTCTCATACTGTGTCCCTGCACCTATCACAGCAACCCGGACTGTGACAATGAGTTAGGATTGCGTTGTTGAGGTTTTGCACGTAGTTACTCATTTAAATCCAACACAACATAATTGGCTGCTGTGCGAGTATTCGGGATTTGCAGGAATGTTCTAAGAGCTGAACAGCAAACAAGAAATTACCTTATTGAAGCACTCATTGGTATATGTTCAGCAGACTAGATGTTAAACAATAACTACAGTAAGACCCTCTGCTCCATTCTAACCTTACAATATCAGTATTTGTCCAGAGCCAATTTCATTTGACCTTACTTTCAAAGCATTTATTTAACCTGTATATTTAAGTTCATTGCCTTCTTATCTGTACTATGTTGAAATGAAAGACTATTCAGATAGCTACTGTGATAACTAGGTGACAGTGCTGATACCAACCACTACAAAAACTTGCTAGCACTAACCGCTGCCAGTGCTATAGTGTAGGTTCCATTTTCTTTTTTAAAATGCTTGGTTTGTAAAGAAGCCAAACTAACTACCGAAGAATAGTTAATTTGTTAACAAGTGTGTAGGAGATGTTTCCCTCAAAAAGGTAAGATAAACCCTTGTGACTGACTAAACTCCTGAGTACTGTGATCTGGCTTTCTCCATCTCATATTTGTATCTGCTACGATTTAACAGCAGCACATGACAGCTCTACTTGGGAAACCAACAGAAGTTGCCTCTGAGATGCCACAAGGAACCTGCCAACCAGCCCTGTCTGATGGTGTCTACTTGAGATCCTGGTCCGAGGCTCAGAGTACAAAGGATGTGACACAATATCTTTAGTAATTTAAAGATCAGCTAAATCTGAGAAAGGATGGTTTCTAACTAATCTTCTCCCGAAGACCTTTACTGTGGAAAGTCATGGAGAAATCATTGGTAACATGTACTGCTTTCTTGACAGCTATGGCATTATGGAGTGCTTCCTTCTCTGAAAGCAGTGTTTTTTATCTCTGGAAGCAGTCTTTACGAGCTTTCATCAGCCCCAGATGGTAGTTATCCACGTCCCTATGCTAGCACAAATATTTCAGCAGAATGTCATCTTTCCTAAACACATTAATTTGCTTTTTATAAATAACCGATCAGCTTAGTGTGTGCTTATGCTGTTGGATGTAGAAAGCCACGGTCTAGTCCCACCCACACTCCAAATTGGCTGGATGCAAACCACCTCATATCCAAAAGCCATTTAGCTACATTAATGCAGGGCTACGCCTGAGCTAATAAGACCTGCTGAGAGTCCCAGTATTAGTACAATTATGCTTTCACAGTGCCTTGTTTTTCTTTTAGTCTAAAATATTAGATCACACAGGCTGACGATCTCATTATTTACTTCAGAACCCAAGCAGAGTTTAATATGTATAGAGAGAGTTTGTCACAAACAGAAGCTTAAATAGCCAATATAAATCTTCTCCAAAGTAGTAATAATGGATTTAGCAGCTATGTGGTAAACAGAGAATTAAGGATTTCATTCCACTAGTATGTTATTTGTCTTCAAGCTGACGCACAGCATAATTTTCCTGTTCACAATAACAAACCTTAATTGATAGACTTCTTCCTAGTATTTTATTCCAAAGAATTGATGTTTGCATTTAATACCATACTGTCATTATCTTGTTTCCTCCACAGTGATAAGAGTTGTCTGCTTTATGCAGGTGCAGAGGACCAGCTAAATACTCAACAGCCCCCCCTTATCCTTCCTATCAACATACACAATGAGAACTAGTTATTATGCATAATTACACGCTTGCATGTATTAGATGTTGTTATATTGCACGACAGCATGTTTTAACAGTTAGGAACTCAAAACTCTTATAGGTGTTTTAGTCACGGTTTGAAAAGCAGCATCTTTTTCCTGGAATGAAATGTGTTTTTAGCACAAGTTAACTTAGCTAATGAACAATAGGAAAACATAATTAAATAAGTGCAGGAAAAATAACGTGTTTCTCTCCTGGTTGTTTGTTTGTTTTTTTTTTTCCATGTGTGTTACCGTCTGCTTTGCTCGTAACCTAGAAACTAGATTTATCATCTGCTAGCTACCTGTACCTGAAGGCTTGGGAGGAGCAGAGAGGGGAAAAGAATGTTAGCACTTGGTATTTGTTTTAATGTAATATGTTATAGGTGCATTAAAACTACTGTTGCAAAGTTATAGAGCTGTATACAACAACACAAATTCAAGAGAGCATAAACAGAACTATTTTTAATTAAGATTACCAACTCAATATTGATTCTAAGAGGGATTACTGGTCTGTGGCCCGAGCAGCACAAAACCTGAGCTACAACTTGTTTTCTCCATCTATATAAAACAGGAGATTGCTTCTCCTGTTTATTTACTGATACCAAGAAATTATGAGTTAAGACTACACAAAGAAGAAAATAAAATATTTGAAAATGTGTAAGCAGCTAGACAAGACACCCTAAAAACTAAAACTAAGAAAACTGAGCCAAAGAACTAAGAAGTTTTTTATCTATTAATTAGCCTAGATTTTCAGCCAGCACTTACAATCAGTAAATGCAGTTAAAGATGTACACTATTCTCACAAGACAACATTAACTTACTCCTAGCAGCTATCACTAGCCATTGGTTTCCTAAAATAGTGGTGTAAAAAGTAACATTAAGAACTTTAGCTTCATTTACTCCACTGACTGAGAAGTAAATCTAGTGAATAGTGGAGGAATTAAATAGATTGTCAGAATCCAGTCAAGATTAGTGCAAATAAATCTGGTATAAAAGAATTTATTTTGGAGTCATTGTTGTATTACTGTGAGACTGAAATGTGTAGCTGTGATTTGTAAAACCTACCAAAAGGCAATGGTGACTGTTTCTTCAGGATAACTCTTCAAGCCAGAGGAGATATGGTAACAGAGTATCCTGCAGACACTTTTTAAAAAAGTTGTTCTGTTTTTTGTTATCTTTCCAGTAATTCAGTATTTTAAACTTGTGCTGGGTTTCTCTCAAAACAAGAAATATCCTGAATGAGAAAAAAAATTGATTCAGATCAATGTGTGGCATCCTGATGTGATGAAAAGTGTCAGAGGGGAATGCACAATAACAGAGACCAAATTCATATTGGTACCTTAGTGACTTACTGTATGCTAAGCCAATCTGATTTCAAAAATCACTAGCCAAAACAATTTTCATGGACGAGGACAAAGAATTCATAAAGATTTGAGAAAGAGAGGAAAAATTCTCTGTGGAGTTGGAATCAAGTCTAAACAAAGAAATTTGCCTTAATCTAACGAGGCAGTAACTCTGTAGGAAACTAAGTGACAATGTTATTGCAATGTGAAGTCACTTAATTAAAAGTGTGGGGATGGTACCCTGCAGGTCTTGCAACAGCGAATTTTGCCATCTTTCTGTATTTTCACTGCCAATGCTGGGGGTGCTCAAGGGATCAAGTCTGCAGAAAGGGTCAGATGATTAACAGGTGTTTAAGGGAGTTAGCAGAACTAAAGTGGCAGCTTCCATGGAAACAGCCAGGAAAAAAAAAAATGTATGAAGTAAAGAAATATGGCTCTAAACCAGTCTTACAAGTAAGAAGTAGGTCTGGGATGTGGGGATGTCCAGGTTGCCGAAGCAACCCAGGAATGACCAATAACAAGTTTTTCAGATAAAGGAGGGAAACTGAGATAATGATTCTGTCCATGTGTTTTGTTTTTTATCAAAATTTAGTGGCAATGAGGAAGTGTTCTTTCGGTAGAAAGACTCATTGTGGTTTGCTTGAAGGCTCTCCCTTGGTTTTAATAATTGTGTCCCAGGCCATGTATCTCTGTTGAAGGAGAGAGCAAGAAGACTAATGACAAACTTCAGTACAGCACAAGCTCTACAACTATCTTCTAATCACTTTGGGTTTTATTATACTGCATAGTATTTGGGGACATTAGGGTAAAATAGCCCAACTAGAATTCCCTGAATGCATTCTAAAAAATACAGCTTATTACAATAAGTACTATAAACAGATTTTCAGAATAAGGTGGGTGAAACTATAGAAAAGGCAGCCACTAAAGGTGAAGGCCTTGAACATGATTTCTGTTTAATGTAATGAGATATCTTTACATGTCCTTACACCCTAGCATTTCATTTTAAACTAAGTATTTCCAAATATAACTACATGCATTTAAAACTAAAATTAATCTCTCTTGAATTTATATATTAGCTATAGATTGAAAACACATTTTTCCCTTTCTTTTTTCTGTTCTTTAATCTCTCTACCCTTGGAACAGATTGTACAGAGTTCGGATAAGATTGTGTTACAATGCAGCTGTAAACTGACACCTTAAAAAGTGGGAACACTGCCAAGTTATTCACAATTAATATAATCAAGAGTTCACCAAATGTTTTCCTTTAAATTGAGGAAAGTATCAAATTACATGCCAGTTTTATTATCTATAAATATTTATGCAAGATTAACTGTTCGGGTTTATATTTCAGGAAGAAAAAATTGCAAAAGTCCAACTGCTGAAAATTTACAAAATCTTTCAGAATACAGAGCAAGTAGTGAGTTCCTTTAACAGGGAGGAATCACCTATTTTAAAGTGAATAGTAAGGCAAGTTAAAAGTAGAATGAAACCCTGAAATTAATCTATATTAAATTCCTTAATATATATTTATCTATTTATATAGATACACAGAAATACAAGAAGTCTTATGCTTTGAATCTGCTCATTTAAGTAACTGGTATTAGGTGTTCATTTAAACTTGAGCTAAAGATGCTAAAACACCAGAATACTGCTCCCAAATATGTTACTGACTTGTTCCGAAAGGCAAAGCAATCTTTTAGTTGGCATCATAGATAATTTGTCTCAAACACACTTTAATTTATTGGGATTTTGCTTTCAAAAATGGTCATGAATTCTCAGTATGGATGTTCAAGTGAATTTTTATTAGATGCATTCAAAAATGTGTAAGATAAATGTACCATTCTTTTCGAACCAACATGTTCAGCATAAACTGGATTATAAAATTAACATCTATCTAACCAGAAATCTAAGGAAATAACTTGTGACTGTTATGACCAGTCCTGTAACAAAGAAACAGAGCTCAAATTTCAATCAGTAAGCCAAACTTATTCAAACAGTGAGAGTGAAATATTAAAACAAAACAAAACAAAACAAGAAGAACATATTTACAAATACTGACTGTTTGCACATTTTTCAAAATGGGAGAGCAAAGTTCTCTGTGCAATTGTTTACTTGTGCATCTCTGAAATTTGTCTGCAGGAATTTTTTATAGCTGTAAAATTTCTACTAAAATAAGATCTCCTCCTGAAGACACCCATAATATCTTCATGAGAGCATCCTAAATGTGGGTTCAGTTGTGTCTTCAAATATTTTGCAAATCCCAAAATGTAGTAATTTTGAATTCATCTTTATGTCTTAATTTTTCAACTACAAAAACATTTCAGGGAGACCTGTGAGGCATCTGTCATTTGCATTGGGCCTCCATTGCCAGCGAAGATATCATTGTTGAAGGGAAACATATCTCAGCCATTATTAAGAGCTTATGTTAGAGTAAGTCACTGGAAAAGCTGATATGTAACTTATTTCGGTTACCTAATCTAATCAATTAAATACTAATAAAGAACCTTATTATTTATAGAAAATAGCAACAAAGCTGGCAAAAATTTCCTATATATATCAAGTCATATTTGAAGTTTAACTCCGTTGGATTCCAAATATTTTTTACTGTTCAGACTTCAAATCACAAAATAAACACACTGCACATAATGTGAAAGTATCAGGAGATGTTTTGGAAACACTGATCTGTTAAGAACTGCAAATTTCATGTGCAACAAGAAAATTTTTGCTAGCTAAAGATAGCAAATCACACTAAATTTTTAATCAAAACTATACATACTAATATTTATAAGAGCTCTAAGTAATTTCACATGTAGACAAAAACCTACACCTTCTGAATTATCTCTAATTTCTGTGTTTTTCCCACTTTTATTCCTTCATATCTTTCACTTTTTTTTTTTCACTGTTAGTCTGAGTGGATGATTCATTGTGAATAATTGACTTGAGCTATTCTTACTTCTGCTGCATGCTGGTATCCACCAGCAGATTGTAATTTATTTGTCATTTTAAACTAGCCATGTTTTTGTGAGTTGATAGGGTTTTTGTTTTTCAGTTTGGTTTGGGTTTTTTTTTCTGTATGAGCAGATCATGAAAGTGTGAGTATTGGACACTTAACATTTCAAAATTCAAACTGTCTTACTTAGTTGCTATGCCACAAAAATAAGAAAGAAAAAGGCTGTTATTTCTGTTCTTGGATCTTACCAGTATGATCAGACAGTGGCTTGAAGAAGCCAAACTTTTTGGAAAGGAAGCATTTAGAGAAAGATTGCAAAGTAGGATACAGGGAACATTGCAGAAAAATTAACCATTATCTTTCCAGGCTATACTGACATATCCCAGATAACTCAAATAGTTGCAAAGAGTGGATGAGATTGCAGTGTGTCATCTGTCTACTTCAGTTTTTTAGTCTTTGGGTTGCAAGTGTTTGATGACCTATGGATTTCTTTTAAAATAGATTGTGAAAAGCAAAATAACAAAAGCAAGTCAGCTCTTATGCTTAGAATTGCTATGCAGAGATGTGAAAAAGTCAAACACATACAAACCCCCTACAAGCAAGTTCACAATTCCTTCCAAACAAAATTTTCCAGAAAAAGTAGATAAATGTATACATATATAAAAACATCAGCTATATTAGCACATGTAAAATACATATAAAAAAGAAAAATATTTTTTAACATAAATCCTAACCTAAAATATGTCATAGTTCAGTTCAAACCCATTATTTGTTGCCTGCCCATGGTTGCTGACCCAAAACCAGAAAGCCCTAAGCTGAGCCACAGACCTCGCCTTCCCACGGAGTTCCTCCATGAATGCCAGTTCCATTTAGCAGCTGTAGGGTCAGGGGGAAATGTGTGGTTTTGGAAACACAGTATGTCAGTGTTTCCAAAACATTTTCCTGGAATTTTTTTTTCTGAAGAAATTTTTCTTAAAAAAATGGATTTGTTCCAATTTGAAACTAAGNTAAAAAAAAAAAAAAAAAAAAAAAAAAAAAAAAAAAAAAAAATCTGTGAACGGTAAAGCCTGCTATTCAGCCAGCCCTGTTGCTGTGGCATACTAGTTTTTTTCTGAATACTCTGGTGCCACCATGGTCTGATTCCTATTATTCCTTTTGCCTTGAGTCTTCCTGTTTCATTCAACGAGACTTTTCTCCTGTCTTACTACTCTTGAAGTTTCATATTAGGAGTACTTTCTAGTCTCTTAACCACTCTTTGCTGCCCTTGTTGTTCTTTGGTGCCCTGTAGTTTGTAAGTTAACCTCAACCTCACTAGTGAGAAAAGCAGAAGACTGCAAGATCATTAGTGAGGATTGCTTTATTTTGGCCTGTGTCTTCCTTTGCCTGTCTGGAGAAAAATAGTTCCCATCCCCCTTTGCTGAAGTGTCACATAAGCCTTTTCTCACTTATCTTAAAGTTTATTTTTAATACACAGGATTTTATGCTCTTAGATTTTCAACAGGGTTTTTTGAATCCCTGTACTCCATAAGGAAATATTAACTCTCAATGACACTAAGTGGTAGATATTTTGGATATGACATATCTGACTTCAGATTCATTAATAAACCTTCCCAAACTTTGCAAATGCTGTAATAAGATCATCGTAATTGCTAATACTGTTATTTTCCCATCTGCTGAAAGTCACTTTTCCTGAAACAATTATACTGATAATTAAATCCAAGCTTTTATCCTGAAATGAAATCACCAGAGCAGTGCTACAGGCCAAGATGGGTGCACATAGTGCAACTACAACAAACTTAAATAGGCTTAGGCAAAGAGATGTTTCTGTCTAAATAGACAGCCAAGAAGACAGATCATTGAATTATTGAGCCTCACTGCCATCCAAATTCACATGAAGTAGGAATTTTTTTTTCCTATTTCATCTGTATTACAAGAGGTGTTTTTTAGTGATAGGCAGGCACAACTACTGTTGTTTTCAAAACTTTTATCTCAAGCAAAGAGATATAGAATAGAGTGAAGAGCATCTGAAAATAGCAGTCTCAGGATCAGACAACGGATATGTTTTACATGATACAGTATCACAGAATCACAGAATAGTTAGGGTTGGAAGGGACCTCTGGAGATCATCTGGACCAACCCACCTCCTAAAGCAGGATCACCTAGAGAAGATCACACAGGAATGTGTCCAGGCAGGTTTTGAATGTGTTCAGAGAAGTAGACCACAACCTCTCTGGGCCGCCTGTTCCTGTGCTCTGTCACCCTCAAAGTAAAGAAGTTTTCCTCATATTCAGATGGAACCTCCTGTGCTTTAGTCTGTGCCCATTGCCACTCATCCTGTTGTTGGGCACCACTGAAAGGAGTCTGGTCCCATCCTCTTGACATCCACCCTTGAGATATTTATAAACATTGATGAGATCCCCTCTCAGCCTTCTCTTCTTCAGGCTGAACAGACCCAGCGTTCTCAGTCTCTCCTCATAAGAAAGGTGCTTTAGGCCCCTGATCATCTTCATAGCTCGCCACTGGACTCCCTCCAGTAATTCCTTGTCCTTCTTAAACTGAGGAGCCCAGAACTGGACACACTACTCCAGATGTGGCCTCACCAGGGCAGAGTAGATGGGGAGGATAATCTCCCTTGATCTGCTGGTCACACTCTTCCTAATGCACACCAGGATACCGTTGGCCTTCTTGGCCACAAAGGCACATTGTTGACTCATGGTCAACCTGTTGTCGACCTGAACTCCCAAGCCCTTCACTGCAGTGTTGCTTTCCAGCAGGTCTGCCCATAACCTGTACTGTTGCCTGCGTTGTTCCTCCCCAGGTGTGGGACCCTACACTTGCCCTTGTTGAATTGCATCAGGTTCTTCTCTGCCCAGTCCTCCAGCCTGTCCAGGTCTCGCTGAATGGCAGCACAGCCTTCTGGTGTGTCAGCCTTTCCACCCAGTTTGGCATCATCAGCAAATGCTGAGGGTGCACTCAGTCTCTTCATCCAGGTCATTCATGAACAGGTTGAACAGGACTGGACCTAACACTGACCCCTGGGGGACCCCACTAACTACAGACCTCCAACCAGACTTTGTACTGTTGATCACAATCCTCTGAGCTCTGCCATCCTGCCAGTTCATGACCCGTCTTACCATGCACTCATTCAGCCCACGCTTCCTGATCTTGCCTATGTGGACGTTGTGAGAGATAGTGTCAAAAGCCTTGCTGAAGTCAAGGCAGACAACATCCACTGCTCTTCCCGCATCTACCCAGCCAGTCATACCATCACATGCCCGAAGACTGATGAATTTTAGCTTGTGGACAGTAAAGGACACTCCAATATGACATTAACAGTTCAAAATTACAGTACACGATTCAAGAGAGTATTTTTTGTATTTTGGTATACTTCATAATGCAGTTGATCGAAAACCATTCAGTCACCCTTCAGCTGAAAACCACGTTGCCCAAAACACTAGAAATTTCTAAGAGATACTAAGTTTCTGCCCAGGTAAGTGTCTTATCCTGCTGGCTGCAATTCCTGTAGTCAGATGACTCTCTTTCAACTCTATTCTTATGTTCCAGCAGGTCATACTTTGTGAAGCCTCTAACAAGTAATTAAAGTTTTATTACAGACCTCTAATAGCACAATCAATAATTTAGGGAGAAAAGAAAACATTTTCTGGGAAAGCATTAGCATAAGATTCACTGAAGCTCTATCACTGCTTCTGGCCATATTTAATTTCAGCAAGATGAGCAAAGAGAAAATATAGTATAGCTCGATGCCATACAGTTTGTGTTGCAGTGTCAGTTTTGTATCTTGGAACATTTCTAAATAGCTTTTCTGCTAAAGTAAAAATCAATTAGTACTAAAGCACATCTGTAGCAAAACAAGATGTTCTCCTTGGAATTGGATCAAAATTACTTTTTGCGAATGTTATCTCATTCTTGTACTGCTTTCATTTGAGTACTATGATTAAAGAACTTAAGTTCCAAATTCCATTGGATCAGTGATATGGAGTTAGAAAAATTTTGAAATAGTAATCTCCAGAGGGAATCTTGGACTTCCAAACTTGCTTACTTTATCATTACCATTAATATCTCCGGGTTAAAGAAACCTTTGTACTGATGTCTGATTGCCAGAAAATTATTTGGATTTTTTTTTTTCTGAAGGCAAAACCTATTTAAGCATTCAGAAGTGCATCTGATTGTATACAATAAGAAAAAAAATAGTTAAATGAACTGTAAAACAAACATGGGGAAAAAAAATGGGATAAGCAATGGGCCCAGACACAGTTACTAGCTGGGAAAAAGATCACAGAAAATCTGTCTGAAATGGCCTCTGTGTTACTATAATATGGAAGTCTAAAATTGATAACCATAACAGAAATCTATAAGCAGCTGGTTAAAATGCTAAATAAGTATAATGATTTAGTATGAAAGAAACTGATAATATTATAGACTGGTGAAGCTTGCTTTAAAAAAAAAAAGGCAAAGAGGAATCATACATTCAGTGAAGGTCTCTGCCTAGCCCCACTTTTGGATTCAGGCACTGCATCCGTACATGGAAACGCATGTTGGACTCCAAAATATTTCAGTCTGTTTTCCATTGCATTAGCTCAGCTAGGGGGAGAGACACCATCTTCCAGTTTTCAAAAAGGTGAGAGAGATCCCCTCACCCAAATACACTCATCTACGGTTGAGGGAGACAATATCTGGTCTTCTCTCACATTGTACCAGTAATAATAAAGAGGAAATTACCTTGATTAAAAAAAAAAATGAACAGCCATACTGAAGTCTAGAGATTCAGACAGGAGTCCCCCACTCCCACTTGTGGAGCAGAGTTATTTCGGACCTGCCTGTGCCCGGCAGCAATCTGCCATGTGATGTGCACAGAGCATTAGAAGTTAACACAGTAAGCTTGTCTGCTTGTGATGTAATTGGCAGAGGGAAAGACCTCGAGGAAAAGCCTCTGCTGTTAAGCTCAATTTGCTGATCTTAAGAGGCTTCGTATGTCCAAGGATTCTAGCTGCCCAATCAAAGTTATCTACCAGATGTTTTCGTACATGGAAGGAATAAGTTCATAATGTACTCTGAGTTGTATAAACAACTGAAGATTTTTGTGTTGAAGTTTTTTTCAAAACCTACTCCAAAATTTCTTCCTTCTCCAGCTTTGCTTCCAAGTTTCTTATTTCTTGGATCTATTTTCCCTCTGGGCAAAGGAACCAGACTATTGGCCCTAGTGATTCCTTAGATCATCATGCAACCTGGAATGTGCAACATCCTACTGAGGATTATACAGGAGATATTAATTCCATAGGTCTTAAAGTTTTGGGTTTTTTTTTTAACAAACAGAAGAGTACTGCCATCATTTATGATTATTTGGCATTGCTTCTGGAAAGAAACAGGATGCTGGCAGATCCTGTATATAAATAGACTTTTCTAGCACAATGACACTTGAAATCCTGATTTACTCAAGAGAATAACCAATTCTCCGTTAAAGCAGCTTCCATGTGAATAAAAGATCCTCAGAGTTTAACATCATTCATATGTCACCATCACTTGGAATTTTAATGCAACACAACAATAAACTAAAGCAAATTAAGACAAGTATAGTATTCACAGCAGAGTTTGCATGTATATATTAAGAAATTCCAAAAAATTAAGTGTATAAACTTTATGTAGACCATCAGTATACTGAGGTTCATTTCAATAATAACATTGCAAGGAACACTGTTTAAATCCCATATAAAAAGTTGGATTTTGTTAATCCAAATTCAGCTGGATTTTCATCCAAGAATTTTATCAAAATGTGCTTCTTTCAAAACTCTCGCTCACTTCAGAAAACGTATGGAAAGCTTCTGAATCTTTCTTCCCATTGAAAAAGTAATTTCTGTTTCTTTAAAGTTCCTGAAGTTTCTTTAAAGTTCCACAGTCTGACTTTGCACTTCTGCAAGTGTCTTTGAGATGAAGATGATCAGAAGGCCACCAGGAGCAAGGCGTTTAACATGTCTTACCATAGATGTCTGGCTGAGATAACATAAAAATAAAGTACATAGGTCTAAAGCACACATCCTGTCACTTCATATATATGCTTTTAGTTTCTTTCTTGAAATAAGAACTAAACCAAACCAAAACCACACCAAACCAAAAATTTAAGGTTTTAAACAGTCTGCATCAAATTTCCCAGATTTCATTGGGAAAACAACGAAGTCATGAATACTTAGTAGTTTCTGCTTCAGTAGTGATTAATTGTAGCTTTGTCTCTACTGAGGCATACCAAGTGTGGAGCAATATTCTATCAAAATTTTTCAGCCTTGCTAACAGCAATTTAATGAATGTTTAGAAATTGATTAAAAGTTTCTGAGTAGGGATCCTACCTTGATTGTTATTATAAATAAAACAGATATTTCCTTGGCACAAGTAGTATAAACTAATCCATTTACCCTTAAAATATAGAAATACTATTCTTTCATATATTCAAAATAAAAAATATCACCAGTAAGACTGGTAGGAATTCATGTAAAAGGCAATGTTCTTATAGTTTTTATGCTTTTGTTTTTTCATAACCAATGTACCTGAAAAGCACTGCTTCTCTCCTATCTAAGAACAAATAATAATGCTTTCTGCAGGTTGGTTCTTGACTTCCAGGTATATCTCATTTTGGCACTTGATAGAGATCATCAAAACACCACACATCACAACTGTCAACCATGGAAATCTTTCCAGCTTTACCATGACAGCTTGGGCTTTAGGTGGTGGTTTCTTCTGGTTCAGCTCTTAGGAAACAAAAAGCCATTCCATCTGCCTGATGGAGCTGAGCGTATACAGCAGCTTCTCAATGGTCTCTGACTGAAGCCACTATGAAATACTATTGCTCCGCAATATTGACTTACATAGCAAAGAAGACTCGAATTAGTGGGTCTTATCTATGCCAGAAAACTTAAAAGATTAATGTTGGGTGTGTGCTTAAAGCTCAGTAGGCACTCCTGATAATTCCACGTGTGAATAATTCTATTCTGGAACCAGTCCCTTCATTCTAGCTAGCTTAATTCACTGCTAGATGTTTTATTATGTCCATTTTTACATTCCCATGAAATACAGTTACAAAATTTCACTTACAACAATCCCATGAGGTGACTAGCTACAGAAAGAGGTATAAATTGGATGTTTTTCTTCAATTATTGCAGTCAAGTTCCAAGGACATAATGTACAATAGGTACTATACAGTGGTCCTCTCTCAAGAAAACACTTTAATTATAGGTTGCTGGCAGACATCCAAAAGAAAGCTGGCTATCATTACTGGCTGAAGGCTTTCATCTAGTTAAATTCAGAAACAGCAATGCAAAGCGGACAAAGCAAAGTAATTACCATTATCAACAAGATATACAACAATACTAGAGCTGGTCTTTACTCTCCACAAGAGATGTGTTCTTTTGTTAAGACAACGGTCTTGATCTCAGTGTACTCACACACCTAAACTAGAGCATTTGTGAATATTTAGCAACCTTCTCTTTCTTGACATACAATGCTTAGCAGGGCAAATATCATAACCATAAAATCAAAGAAAAAGCACCTGCTCTTTAGCACATATACAATTCCTCTGTGAGTATTACCTATATACACCAAAGTATCTCATCTGCATGGTAGTGATAACAGGACCTTCACCTGTTGTTTCCCAATGAAGCAGTTATTTAAGCTGCTAAAACATAAAATAAATTGGGTGAGTGCTATAACCAAGTCTGCACTGTTATTGTAAAATAATATTAACACGCATGCACAAACTCACATAAGCAAGCTTACTATAGCAAATATTAGGAAAAAAAGTCCCTGGGAATTTTTTATTTCATGCAAGTGAAATGTTTCCCTTACCCAAAGGACACACTGCATTTAATCTCCTGTCCCCTATGATGCTAACGGATCAGAAAAGAGCTAATCACATGAAAGCTTTGTTGCTATTTGATGTGTGCGTCCAGAGCTACAAGGAGGTGTTTCGCTCCCCATGAAAGGACAATATGCCACGCACAGTCATTTTATCAGCTTTACGTATATATCTCAGTTGCATTTAAAGGCACCTCTCAGAACATCATCCTACAGATGGTGACTACTGCACTCCCAGCATGGTCCCACTTGAAATGCCCAAGCAGAAAATGGCCAGTACTTGTGCACAGACAGTCCCTCTCCTTGAAATAACACAATCCTGGCCAGATGCAGAATGGTGCAAAATTCCCATTGGTAGCAAGCATGGTCTACAAAGGAAGGTCATGAAGACCCTTCTCGCAACACTGGGTGGTTCAGACTCATTTGTGATTCTTTTTTGCTTGGCCCTTTCAAAGACTGTTGGAATCACAGTGGTATGTTTTGTTCTCTTAAAGAGTTGGTGCATTACGCTGAAATTCAGAACAGAAGAAATATTTCAGCTAATAAGAAAAACATTGTGTTTTACCCCTAATATTTCTAAATTATGTATTTCATTCGTTAAATAATCTGGGAGAGACTTTTCTCAGATTAATTTATTTTGGCACAGAAGAAAATTAAAATATTTGGGGCAAGTGCATTGCAAAATGCTTCCAACACCTCTTGAATTTAGCTTTTCACATTACTGAACTACTGACCTCAGCCATCATTAATTACAATTGCAAATTTTCCAGTATTGTTTTATAACCTGATAAGGAAACACATTTCCTGTCCTTCTGGGAAGAAACGAAGCAATTCAGTACAAGGAACATAGCACTGGCCAACCATTCGCAGCAAGAGACTGAACCTCTTCAACTTCTCTTGAAAAATAAAAACTGTAAGCTTTATTTCAGGAAAATTTGGCGATTTTTTTCTTGTCTGATTTTTGGATTGCTTTATGGCCATATTATTTCTTTTGTTGCCTATGTAAGTTAGGATTTTTTTGAAACTGTTGTTTTTGGGGGGTTTTATTGGAAACTGATTTCCAGACGATTACATAGGAGACTGATAGTTATTTGAAACATTGTGTTTCATTCACCTTTTTATAAGAATTTTGGATTTCTTTAGTAGAATGCACATACAGACATGTTTTCATTCTTTTTCAGAATGATGTGCTTTGGTGAATTTTTAGCATCACCAGGCATCTTTCTTAATTATTTTTCAAGGACAGGTGAATCGTTCTTTTCTGTGAGTTCATGAATTATGTATTAGATACCATGTTCAGTCATGTGATTATTAATATCTTTCTCACACAGTTGTTAATCATTCAAGGTTGTCTTTTTTCCTAGTCAGCTTAATAACAACTTCTGTTCCATCTGAAGGTTTTGATCTTCCCTGAGGTAGTTTGAATTGTTTGATACTCCCTTGGGCCTGAAGATGGAGGTAGCCATCCAGCCAGTTGCTCAGCACCTCCTGGGACTACTGAGGTCCTTTGGACTACTGAAGTCCCCTTGCCCAAATTGTCATTGATGCCAGCTGTCAGCGAAGTGCTGAGTGCTCCCCAGCAAGTGCACAGCAGTTTTCAGGACTCTGCCCAAATATCCAGAGGGTTGGGTGCTTGTGTTACATCTCTTTGATTAAGACACCAGAGATGTCCCTCCTGGGTGTCATAGTCGTTGGCAGCAGTCAGTGCTGTGCAAAGAGCAACCAGAGCTAATCACAAGTCTTGAAGTCCACCCTCTTTTTCAGCTGTCAGCTGGGGTGACACTGCAAAGCAGAAGTTCCCGTTGCTGTTTGCATGTGTTGAGTAATAAGACAAAACCTCCTTTTCCCCAAGGCCCTCAGGCTTCCTGGGGTGACGCTGCAGCCAACTGCAATGGAGACAGAGCCTCCCCAGGTCCTCCAGGAGCAGTCACAGGAGAAGCAAAGTCTTGCTTCTGATCCTCCCACCTCTCCCCTTGCCCACACACCATCCAGGCATTTTTTTCCATCCAGCTCCGTAGCAAATTAAGACCATGAACTTCATTTTTATCTACATGTTAGTAAAATCTTTCTACTATTAATGATTCAGCAGGCTATGCAGCATATTCCAAAGATGTTGACAAATAAAAAGGTATCACCTCTTTTCAAGAAACGGTGTCTAATGTGGTAATATTTAAATGAGTGTGTTGCTTTTATTAGAATTGAAGACTTTGTATAATAAACAGGGTATCAAAGGAAAAAATTTATTTCTTTGATCTTTGCATCTCACAACAGAAGCAATGATCCATTATTTTGTGAATTTTTTCCAGGAGCAGGACCTTGTTGAAGAAATTGATCACTTCACCATGTTTAGAGGCCAGATTTAAAGCCCAGAGTAACTGTGTATTTTGCTTGCTGGGAATATATCCCTGCAGATATAAATTAGATTTGTAGTAGGGAATATAAAGGAAAATTTCAGGGAATTTCAGAGAAACCTCATGTAATTAGGAAAATAAAAATCAGTACAGCAGCGGAATTCATTGCTGATAACTAGGGCTGAGTAGGTGATGACACAGGTTTTTTTCCCCACATTTAAAGATTTTGAAAGTCTTGCTTTCTTTCGAAGACAGACCATAGTAAAAAAAAATCTGGAAAAATTATGTTTTTCACATTTATTGAAAAATCATCTATAGATGCAATCTGTTTATTTTATATCTTACTTTTACACCCAATATCATGCACAACCTCAAGATTCGAATGTAGGTGTCTCACATGACTTATTTGCTAATCCTCATGCTTGGCAGTGAGTCTCAGACTCCCATCCTTGTTTGACTTCAGCGAAATTACGTATTCTGACAAACTGAAAATATATCAAGTAGCTCTATCAATCAGTGTGATGTGCAACAAAGTGAAAGGAACATTTTGACTTATTTATACATTTTGCTGGGTTTAAAATGAACTGCAGACAAACAGAAAATGCAAATTTAAATGGTACCCTTGTACAGAGAACTCTACATAGTGGGAAGGGGAGTGAGCTGAATGACATCACTCCCACGGAAGGAAGTTTGTGTCCTTCTGCAAAGACAAGTTCCAAAGGCACTACTATACATCCTTAACCCACAGCCCTCTTGTGTCAAACACAACCATAATGAACTAACTGACCGAACAACAGCACATAGCTGGGTCATTTACCGCATTATGAATTTTGTTCCTCTAACAGCACCAAGATCTGTGGATACTAGAATATAAAAATATAATGGAATATAAAAATTTCATACTGATACTGACATGCTTTCTCAAATTCTTGCAAAAATCTGTGCCAGAAACCACAGGACATTACTAAAAATATCACAACAGTGAGTAACATTTGACAAATAGATTTCTGCATGGAGAATAAATATTTCTTCCTAAAAAATATATATATATATGTGACTAGTGTGGATGCTGTTATGTTCTAGCAGGAATGACCAGTACAAGATACCATGAAATAGTGGCATGCCCTGACAACAGTGTGTCCTGACCTAGCCTCTGGCTTCTCTGGGGCACCTCTGTGCCTGGCAGCTGTTCTGCAGAAAGTCACAGGCTAAATCTCTGCAAAAATCAAAGAAACACGATGTTATTCAGGCTCTGTTTGAAACAGCCCTGGTGGACTAAGGAACTCTGTATTTTAACATTCCACTCCAGCTGGGCTGCAGGAATGAAATATTGACTTAGCCAGCAAATAGGCCATTACAGGGAGTGCCCCAGGCTCTTGCCTGACCAAAATGGGTTTTGATAGCTACAGCTCTGCCTCTCATTTTGTTTCCGCCCATTGCTTAATCAAGGGCCTTTATAGCTAGGTCTCTGTCTATGTTATCAGTTTATGAAGTGGTCCAGTTGGTTAGGAAATTCATTACATGCTATTAAGTGGTTTACCTCTGCTGAGTTTCTGTGTTTCTGTTTAACATGCTTCCATTTATCCCATTAAATGTACTCTACGGAACTGTGTGTGATGGTCACGTGGTAAAAATACAGAATGCCATTTATAAAAACAAGATTTAATTAAACAGTGATAAATATATATCTTTTTGGGGGGAAATGACTGGTCTCTTCATGGTATAGCGCAAGCCTGGTAGTCAAAGCACCCCTGCACTCAAAAGAAGAATTACTTTGAATAGGTTAATGGGAAAAAAAGTCATAACACCCCAGAACTGAGTGTAGAGTTCACTTGGAAGAAGGTGAATTCTTAGCATTCTTAGCAATTTCTTAGCAGTTTGCCAGACTTCCACCCTGAGAGCCCCCATTCAAACTCGTTTACATTTCAAGAGCACTAACTGGGATGTCTAAGCTTTGATGCAATAAACATGTTTTGCTCATATATTAATACAGTATTTTCATGAACTGATATCATAGGGGTCACTGATTATTCAAATAACTTCAAGAACTTTTGCATATCTCTAAAGAGAAGTGCTGTAATTTTAGAGATATTTTCCTCTTAATGGAATCAAACCACTTGTTAAAATCATGTATGGCATCATCTGCAAATAGCATACTGCTGAACTAAAAGTTTTTAATGTGTCGGAGCAGTGGCCAAAGAACCAGTCTCCATGGCAACTCTGTATTAAGTTTCCCTGCTACAACAATTGTGAAGACTATTCAATCAGAACTCGTTTGAGCTGAATTCTTTTATATTTCTAAATGGCTCTCATAAATATTTCCACTTCCGACATTTTGTCTTAGTTTTAGGAGAAAAGAAAAACATAGGAAAATGAAAGGCTGAATGAAAGGCTGACTTTGGAAAGGTCATACGAGTCCATTGTATAACTCTGGTCTAAATAAAAAAATAAATAAATAAAATATTAAAAGAGTGCAAGTATGTTAAAATGTCAGACATAGCACCTACCCACAGAGCCCAGGCAGAGTCTATCAGCTATTGCTATGAAGACTTTTTCAGATCAGTTCTTTATCTCTGAACTTTCTTCACTTACTTATCTGGGGGGTAGATTCTTCTTAAAGAGCAAAAATACTTTTTTCTCTTATCACTGAGTGTCCATACCCACCAGCTTTCTTATCATACACAAGCAGAACCGTCTATTAGGTTGCTCAGTGTCTAGCAGGGGTCAACACCTGGACCAGTAAAGGGAATATCTGCAAAGTGTAAAACACCTGGTTCCAACTACTTTCTGTACAATGCCACTTTCTATTAGGGGCTTCTCCTAAAACCTTTTCAAGTCTATTTGTAAACTGGGTATCCAAACATGCTGCTCTTTCCCACTCATGGGCTGACTAGAGCTCTTTGCTCATCAGTTTTAGCAGCAGTTCGACTGGTGCGAATACCCCTGTATTTGATTCCTGCGCTGGATTACTGCAACACATGAGTGGGAAAAAAAAACGTCATGTATTCCTGAGAAACCTCTGTCTGATACAGGTGCACCTGTCCACAAGCAGAGGCCACCATGAATACATCCCAACATGGCTCCAAACTCTGCACTGACTCCCTGTTAAAAATGGGCAAATGCACAGGGCCATCACAGCTAACTGGACTTTGTCAGAGGACTGAACTTTACAGTCCCCGAGATCACTTCTCTGTCCGTGACTACTGCTTTCTGTGGCTCACACATACAGAAGTAAGCATTGTAAGAGGGCCTACACGGTCAGTAATAAAGATGTATATTATAAATTCCTCCAAAACTACTGTTGTGGTTTCAGTTGTCCCTGTTTCTGAATGTCAGCCCAAAGCTTCAGAGCAACAGCTGAAGTGGGACTTCCAAGTTTATACTTATTTTCCTTATTACTAAAAATACTCAGACAACATTTTTTTTCTTTTTGTGGAACAGAGTCCCCACCCCTTCTTATACAGGTGCACTCTGCCTGTAACAATGATATATTAATTACATAAAAGGGTCTACACCTGCTACTACAACACTAATAATTAACACAAATATTAATGAAATTGAGGGTTACTGTAGTAAATTTAGCCCTGAAGTTAAAACCGTAGATTCACCTGGCTTTATTTAAAACAAGAATCACATTAGAATGAAAGATCTGAGAGTTTTAAATCTATTCCAGGTTTTAGTGCTTTACTTATAAAAGATACAGGCAGGAAAGTGGTTTGTGGTTTCAGGTTTCCATTAAAATACTTAGCACATATCCATTTGTGCTTATTAAAAAAACCACACACTTTAATCTGACCATCTCTGAAAGACATAGGTGGGATGTTTTTAGTTTCCAGGCCACATCTAATTATCTAAATGAATTGATATTACGAAACAACAACAACAATAACATCCTGAAACCACATCAAGCATCACATGAAATTAAAATTTGAGCTTGAGTCATCCTGCTTATCATCACTGATCTTACCAGCCATTATATGTATTTCTCCTTAATCCTTTTTTCCTGTAATATCTTAAGGTTTGACTGCAAAATGGGGGCAAAGTCATTTAAGAACCTGAGACACCAAATTAATGTGTACAGGTAAAATGACTTATAGCAATGAAGTGTCCATTTATTTTAAAAGCAGCAAGATTTAATGGAACATTACTGAAGCTTTTAATCTTTCCTCAAGATATTTCAGGCCTTTTCTCCTGGGAGCCTTGTCTGCAGGGATTCCAGGGCTAAACTGCAGTCAGGCTGCTATCTCAGAAAGGGTTGAGGTAGTCTGTGCTTAAATTAAACTGCAGAACCCTCGCAGCAGGAAACTACAGTTAAAAAGAAAAAAAAATCTTTACATAAAAGCCTTTGTCTTTAATCTCTTTCATTAGAAGATTAGAGGTTTAATTACAATAAGTTGCATCAGGGCCAAACCCCACTTCCACTAAGGTTAGAATGGTTTCAGGGGGACCAACATTTTGCCACGAGTGTCAGTCCAATAGATTTCAGAATATCTGTGATATGAAGAAATCCTCCTAATAAGAATATCCATGATCTACCTTGTATTTGCAGATGCAGGTATATAGATTGAATAAAAGCACCTCCTTTGTCTACTTATCAGCTCCTAGGAAACAGCACCTTTGCTAAGGAAGTAGGCTGTGCCTGTGCTAGTCAGCTCATCTGAAGCTCAGAACCTTTTCCGGACACTAGAACACAGTTACATGTACTAATAAATTGCTAGAATTGTGCTTGACATACTTCTTCTTTGCCAGCTAACAATTTCCCAAGCAGTTCCTGGGCACAGCTCAAGAGGCAGAGCTTTCCCAGACCATGACCAGGAGGCACCTCAGAGGCGTTTAGCTGCAGGTTGCAGACTGTCCCACTCCCCTTGGCCACTGTACTCAGGACTGTTCTCAAGTACACTTCATTTACTAATGCAAATGTGGCCTTTGAGACTACTTAAAGCAGAAGGTTACCATGGGAGGTCATTGCATGGAGCCAGTCCTGTCACTGACCAATGTGTAGTGCCAGGTTTCCTGGAGGACTCTTCGTTCTTGCTTTGAGCACAAGGAGATTCTTCAGAAGACCAGGTCCAAGAGTGGCCCCTTCAGCTCTTGGCCAAGATCCCTAGGGTCATGTCAGTAAACCAGAACTCCAAATTCCCATGGACTCTAACCGGAGAAAAGCCCAATATTTTGTGAGACTAGTCTGAAAACCAGAGCATTGTGTTTACATCTGGGGCCCACAGCCAGCTAAGTATCATGCTCTTCGTTGCAAAGGGTCACTGTTACCCTGTCTCATCTACCTCTACTGCAGAAATTTTCCTAATTCCACAGTTTCCACTTAATTCAGTATGACTATCAAAAGGTAAACTCAGCAACACTTGGTTTTCTTGAAACAAGAAAGTACGGTGAAAGAGCATTGTAGCACAAATTATAATGTTCGGATTACTGTATTTTTTAAATAAGCAAATGAAATATCTCACAGCTAGATGATATAAGATTTTCCATCATTATTCATCCTTTTCTGAAGTATTACTATGGGTGTCTCCTTGGGGTAAGCTGTTAGTACACCATGAGCATACTCTTTAAGGAGTTTCAAATGAAAGTTCTTTCTCTTGTGATACAAGTGACTGGCTAGTCAGTTGAAGTCAACACATCTAGAGTATTTACTAGGCCTAATGAGTAGTGCTTTTTAGGAACTGTATTTTAATCACTAGGTAGCTCCAAAAGCAATTTACTATTATACGAAGGCAGTGAATATAATTACACAAATAACTATGATGGGAATTAATACATGATAACATTCACAAATGCAATTTGGATTTGAACACTATGATACAATTCAAACACATTGGGAAATTACCTAAACTAACTGAAGCTGTGTATTTTTGCAGCTTCATTTTTACTTCACTGTCTATCATCTCCCACTAAAGCCTTCTGTAAGTTGAAAATGCATTTCATTATTAGAATACTGTAAGTCACAGACCTTATGTGGTAAAAACAGCACTTCCAAATGCCCTTATAATTCATTAGATCATATGCTTAACATTCTCATTTTCTTTTCTGGGTGAGGAAAGTCCAAAATAAAAACCTATTTAAAGATTATCGTTCAAAATCCCAGAGTAATTAAGATACTAATACAGAACTTCTTATGCTCATGAGCGCATGTGTATGTATGTGTGTATACATGTAAATACATACTCATACAAGGCTTCTTAAAGTTATCAAAATACTTGAGCTTTCATGCAACAATGAATAGGCAGTTACTATGACTATAAGGTCTCAGGACAGTGAAGATGCAGAGTATTTTCAGCTCCAGGGAAAGTCAATGGAGGAGGGAACTTACACGAAAGACATGGAAGAGGGAACTTACACAAAAGACATGTTTATAGAAGAGACTGACAGTAATCTAGACTGAGGGGTCCATTCTAGTGTATGTGCATGAACAGTCACAGCTCAAACACCACCTAGATAACAGATCTAAATGACCTTATTTTTACAGCTTAAATTGGTCCAGAGACCAATTTAATTTAACCTTTACATATTCATCCCATGAGCATTCTTACTTTGAATTCACTATTCCCTTTTTCAGTTTTGTTTGACCACTAAATGAAAATCACACACACAAAAAAATAAAGAAATAGAGTATTTTTAGTCCAAAAGTTGGTGTGGTTTTCTTTTTCCGTACAAAGAGAAATTAATTAAATCATATTCTAATCCAGTTAATTACTGTTCAAACCAAGCTCAGGCAGCCCTAAGAAGTATTTGTTCCATTGTCTGGTTAGCCATTTAAAAGCATATTATAAATCATTTCATTTTGCTTGTGTTCCACCAGTAACAATTATAAAACCAGAACACATTTTTCTAGCGGCTATAAATACTCTTCAGGAAAAGAAGGATTATCCCCATTTTACAGGTGGGGAAACCTATTTCCCATTTCATTAGTGACTCCCCTCTTTCTTTGCACTTCATTAAGTCATTCACAGCAGTGTAAAGGGAATCTAAAATAGTGCCATGGTAGCATTTGTAGCATGTGCAGTTTTTCATCATTTTACCCTGGAATGACTAGCTTCAGTGCAGTGCAGGATCAGCTTTGATGGCTGAAATACTGAGTCTTATTAACGATATTCACATCTACGTGTGACTAAATACTACTCAGGTAGAAACTCTCCGTTGAGTAAAACCATAGGGAGAAGTCCTTGCTAGCTGAAATTTCATGAATGGCAAGGAACGTAACATTGGATATTTAATTCATAAGACGTCAGAAAGTGAATGAATGAGAAAAACAAGTTGTTTCATTCCTCAGAATAATTTACATTTTAAAATCTACCTCTTGAAAAATTCCAAACTTGTAACTCAGTGTGTAAAATAACAGATCAGGTGGAAGAAGTGTAGTGCTAAGCCAATTGCCCTCTTACAAAAAGTACAAGGTCTCTCCTGGATTCAGCACATACACAGATACGCATCAATTCCAGGAAACATTATCTTCAAATGATGTCTGAATCACAAGATAAATAGGCTGTTCACCAATTGAACTTTCTGATTATTTTATCTCTTTTAACAACTGAAATTTCTACCTTAGCCATTGTAACCACAGCTAGTTTCTGTGTTATTTCTTTGAGTGACAGCTCTAAGGTGTCATAGTGACCTTGGAAACAGAGCTAGCGTGGGAGCACTGCAGAAAAGGCACTGAAACATGGAGACTGTTCTGGATGGCTCCAGGGCAGATGTCGTGTTTCCGTGCTGCTATTTACAGCTGGGAGGGTGGATGGTTGTGATGTTACGTCTTCCTTCAAGCTTCCTTCACTTTGATGGCCAGCAAGGTGTAGCAAAAGAGTCAAGTGTTGTGCAGAAAATGGGTGACATCAGTTTTGGGGGAGGATCACACCCCAGCGTGCAGGTAGTGTGGCAGCACAGACACCTCTGGAGTACCCAGACATCACAGCTCCTGCCAAACTGCTGCAGTGGCTCTGCCCACCCCCTAGTCTGCTCCCACTTCACTGGCATCCTCAAAATCTGTTTCTCCTACCCCTCCAGCAATTCCCTCGCTTATAATAAAAGTTTTTTAAGAAATAAGATGAGGAAAAATAATTTTCTGGTTTAGAATTACGTTCTCATCTTTCCCACTTTCAGGCATACTGTTTCATGTTTAGAAGGTAAAGCATTTGGAGTAGAGACTCTGTTTATGGTCTTTTCCACACAGTATTTTGCACATCTACAGCACTTTATAAAAAACTCACGAAACGGTTGTTAACATAGACCACTGATGTGATATGCTGGTAGGATAGCTGTTCATGAAATAAACACCTAATTTTTGTTGTTGTTGTTTAATAAAGCTCTAGTTTTGAGATGTCACATTTCACTCTTTGAACATGAGGGTGGTGTGCTTATTCTGAACAGGGAGAAATTTGGTGATAAAAGTATAAATTTTATTTAATGCCACAATACAGAATCCCATATTAAATTAGAATTTTTTTTTGCATTTCTTTCCCATTTTAAACATTCTGAAAATGTATACAGTTAGACATTTCTGTTTTTGACAACACTTTGCATTCTTAGAGGCTTCCTAATTCCTGCCAGAAAGGCTTACCCTATAGTCACCATTACAAAAGCTCTATAGTAGGAAAAGTAGGACTAATTAAGTTGAACTTAGGCCATACAGTGACAACAGACTCCTCCTGTGAAAGGGAATGTCTTCTATAAAGTCACAATGTAAAGCAAAGAATGTTTCAGCAATATGATCCTGTGTGTTTAGTTTCTTGCTGCTATTTCTATGATTATGTGATACAGGTACAGTTGCAAATGTGTAGATTGACTAGCATCATTAGTAAAAATCTCAGACAAGCACTGCTATTTTAAATCCAGCTGTTATAGCGCAAATTACCTTTCTAGAGCACTTCTCTGAATACTTCCATTATAATTATATTTGTATTTGTTATGTAATTCTATCTCTTTGATCTGTAATTTCATCGCCTCTTGGGAATTAGCATGACAAATGTTTTACAAAAGAGAAACAATACGTGTACGGGACAGCATTTTACTACTTTACTACATCGTTGGTGAAGATTTTAATTCTTCTCTAAGCAATAGAAGAAAAATTTCCACATATTTCCACACAGGGCCTCATAAATGGAAGACAGAGAGCTCACTCATACCTGCCATCTGTTCTGCAAGTGGAAATCCTCTTAACGAACTGAGATACCACCTTCTCTCTTAACCTATTTGTATCTCACCATGTCAAATTAGTCTGCCTGGAATTACTTAGAAGAAACATCAGTTTATAAGGTCAGTCCCACTTACAATACATGACTATCACCTCTCCAAGCAACAAAATTTTGAAGTCACAGAAATACTTTTTTCTGGATGAGGAAAGTGGGAAGAGTTCAGAATTTATTTTTTTTTTTTTTTTAAAAAGAGCGAGAAAAAGAAATCCAGATTACGAGTAAGGTGAGCAAAGTTTATGTGAGTACCAGAAAGCATAAGAACGGATTGCAACAGACAAAATTAGAGGATACAGTACATTGAAAAGGAGGAGAAAGAAGAAAGGAGAAAAATGATATTTTAAAAAGGAAAAGGCAAGGCAGATAGTTGGAAAATTACATCAAAAAATAAGTTCGCAGCAAAGAGGGGAAGACAAGTATTTTCTGTCATTTTTCATCTGTCTCATATTCTCTCTTTTATTCTATTAGTTGAACATTTAGTCAAACTTTTAGTACCTGAAAAAAAATTGCCTTCCAGTCTTAGCTACTTCTGATTTTTAAAAATTTTTTACATTTGGTTAAATTTTCCTCTTTAAGTTGGAAGTTGGTAAAAGGAAAAGTGCATCACCAACAATGCAAAAGACATTGTTCTGCTCCGAAAAAATTTCCTTCAGATCATAATAATTTTTCAGCAAAATACTCTAAGAATATTCAGAAACAAATGTTCAATTTTCTAGCTAGTAAGGAAAGAATTTTATATTTAAATTAGTTCTTAATTTTAGTATATTTCACTTATCATTAGTATTCAACACTTAATCCCTGCATTTGTTGTTTCAGTAAATTATTTTCAAGGGAACTAAAGTCTCTGAGGATTTGCTTTTAGACATCACCCTCTTCCCATTTCATTCTTCTTCACCACTCACAGACTCTGTCTCTGTAACTCAAATATTAACAGAATTAAGCATTTCCTTGCCTTTGACAGTTTTCCACCACACATTACAAAAATGTCTTTTTTATCCTTTTGCTACTGTTAAGAATTATGATTAAAAGATCCGAAAGAACATTTTTGACTTTTTTTTTTTAATTTGGGAGTTCGTGTCTCTTTCTAAGTCACTTCACGCTCATGTTAATTGTGAATATTAAGTAGCACAAGATGTAAGAAGCTCTTATGAACTATTTGTAGACTCATTAACTACATAGTGGTTTGAAGCCACATTTTAACCAAATTAGCCTAGTTCCAGTTAGTTATTCATATAAACCCTAATCATGTTTGAATTGTACTGAGCAAAATGTCTTAATTAAAATTCTGACAGTGAGTTCCATGGACTAATTTTATACCATACAAATAACTATTTTCTATCAGGCTTATTTTTATAGCCTTTTTTATTGTCACTGAATATATTCTTTCTCTTGTTCTATAACAATGCTGTGGTCTGCATAGGAATATTTATCTATGCTGTTATATAAATCCAGTAATTTGTGGTCTCTAATTTGGATATTTATATAACTACAGACAGCTTCACACATAAGTGCTTCATCATCTTCAATGTATTTTCTGTTAAGCTCCTGGAAGTGTTATGTGTGGTAGTACTTCTATCTTTGTTTACAAAAGGAGAACAAAGACACAAAGTTTATGTCTACACCACATCAAACCACAAGAGGAATTTGAACACGTTACCAGCTGTTCACCAGCACTGCAGCCACACAGACCAAAACAGCGTGTGCTCGTATTAAACAGATGCCCCACAAGAGCCGATTTTTAGTAATGGTCCTCTGCTTGTACTCACTCCCAAAGCAAATACCAGAGCTCTTTAGGAAGATGCTGGTTAGCACAAACTAACAGCACAACAGGGAAGACTCAATCAGTGCAACAAGTTAAGTGATTTTTTTTTGGCCCTGACCCTGTTTAAGGTCCACTCTTGCAGCTTTAGCCGAAGAGAGTAGGTTCTGTTCTTTGCCTTGGCCAGAAGGACAGTATTTTATCCAAGACTACCAATGCAAGAAAGCTAACTTGAGAGAACAAATGATCAAAAGCAGTCTGTTGCCACTGTTAGAAAACATTCTGTTTTTCCCTTGCAATGAGGGGCATGAGCCCTGCAAGGAACACCAAAGGGCAGCTGTATCTAATTGCTAAAATGAGCGCAAGCAAAAGAACTGGCTCAGAAACAAGGAGAAAGAGGGTGTTATTCCCTTCTGCCTGGTTTAAAAGCCTCCCAGTATAGTAAAGGTGAGCTGTTGAAGTTAGAGCAGCTGCTTCCTTCAGGAGTTTAAGTGCCTTGGCTGGAGCCACATCAGGTTCCTCGCCTTTGCTAAGGTTAACACAGCAGAGCTGAGTTACTGGATTCTTCTTTTGCTGGACAGAGAAATTTTTGAATTATAAACATCAAAAGCTGTAGTATTTGGTGAGCTGCCTAGCAGGAAGCAAGACCAGCCCATACCACAAAGTTTTAAACTCTTGCAGTAATTACAAACTGACCTGGTTTTGTTCAGCTCCTGACTGAAAGAAAACTCAAGTTGAGGCTACACTTCTCCTGTTTTCTTAAAAAACAAGACAAAATCTAGCCTAAGTGAACCAGTAGCTAGACTGAAATCTAGAGCAAGGACCCTAGCCACTAGGCTATTGATGTTGTATCAATGCACATTTACTCTTTAAATAAATTTTTATCATCATTTGCTGCTTCATAAGGAAGAGTTTTGTTTCTTGCCTCTGAGTGTATTTTGATATGTTACATGGAACAGACAGGTAATACTCAAGATGCATTAAAACTGGATCCACTCTCATCTATTTATCATAAACGTCGAACGTCACTCACACAGGTTAAATGCTTACCTCATAAAACACAGGAATGATAGAGAGGACCTAACAAACACAACAAATAGAAAATAACGTCATCAAAACCTGAAGCATGCCAAACAAAACCACACAAGTTAATTCAGAGAGAACATTGAGAAGCCTTCTACAGAGCAGCCCTTTAGCTGTCAACAACCAGTCATGTCATGATCACAGGACTACTCAAGGTAGAAAGGTAACCTCAAAACTATTTGGACAATCGAAAGACACCTACTAACTTCAGTCACTTTTGTATCACAACTGTAAGTAAGGGAGACTAAGAACTCAGTAAGCTGATCCAAGTTTGATCGATGAGTATCTCATTTTGAAATGTCCCAGCTCCCCTTAAATGTGTTTCATTGAGAACATGGAATCTAGAGCAAGATCATCTACACAGAGACAGATTAACCACAGCTCCAATGGAAAATAAAATAGCTATTTCTCTTTCGTAGAGGAGCAAGGAGCAAAAGGATGGCTCTTGACTTCATCTAAAAGCTATGTGTTATTAAAAGGTTTGGTATAGACACAGGCTATATTCATTCCTATTCTGCTATTGTGTTTTACTCTGAAACTAACAACTAAAAGAAATAAACTGAAGTAACTTGTCTAAAGCACATGGATAAAACAATCAATGATACAAAAAAGACACTTCTGCTCTGGGGGTATATGGGCACTGTATAGTCACACAAAGTCACAAAGAATGAAAATACATTCCAATTACTTTTTCTTAGGGTCAGTTCATCCAAGATACATTTCATTTTGGTTTTCAGCACTAATAAGGCTGTATACTCCGTGCTGCACAACTGGGATTTGGCAATACGCTATATTGCCATCTGGTTTTGTTTATCATGGATTTTAACTATTAAACATTTATTAAAGACCTTACTGGTTAAGCCATTCCTCAATAATTGTGGTTATTACTTATTAATCGTAATACATCTACATAATTAGTTAGGGCCTCCTTCTGGTATCCTCACTCACATCAAGTAATAATTTACTCCATGGTGTACCCCCAGTAAAATAAACCACAAATCTGGCTAGCGCTCATCACAAATTTGGGAAACAAAATTTATTTTCCTATGGCATTTGCACAGTGTGTATTGAGTTAAACAGTCACAGGCATGCACATGTGCATGTGCATGTTTCAGTTATCTGAAGAATCGTGTGAGGTTCTGCTTAATAATTTCAGTTTAGAGGTGTGTATGTTGCTAATTTTTCTGAGATAGTAAATTGGCAGGAAGGGCAGCTCAAGTTCTATCACTGCTAAGTATTTACTCTGCATTATTATCCCAAATTCTGAAAGTCAGGTGATGTTCTGTTTCTTAAGATACTTTATCTAGTATCTTGTTCGATACCTACTGCTATCTTTGGTTATTTAGTAATGCAGACTAGCATTCACAGCATTTTTTCAGACAGAAAGGTACAATTTGTACAATTTAGAGATCTGAACATTGGATTTAATCATCCCAAGCTGAAGAGCACAATCTAACATTAAGATATATCTTAACTAGTTTCAAGGAAATTGTTATTGGGCCTCTCAACAAGGAAAACAGGTATGTTACACAAAAAATGTACCAGTTTGACTTTATGCAACCAGAAGCTGAATAGCCTTCAAAAGTACTTTTTCACAGTACATGAGACAATGAAAGTAAAGATAACAATGTATGTATTTAGGAGGAAGGGAGCCTGACATTGCACAGATAATCAAGGAAGAGACTATTTTGAGAAAACAGCATGTAACACAATTAAGAGCCCTTGAGAAACAAGACATCAGGTCTCTGCTTGCCATTTGTGAATGCAGAAGACATGCCGCAGTCCTAATGAGTCTGATCCAGACAAGAGATTAAATAACCCGTTTTCTTACCTCAGGCTGAGAAAACTGTAAAGGCCAGGACATTTCAACATGTTTATGACATATTGGATTTGTGTTGTCATATATAGATGAGACCCTGGGGCATTAGAAAAAAAGGCAAAAGTAAGTTTGTTTTCCTACTTTCTCTTGGTTCTCAATGCAGAAAATTATGCTGGGGGTCTTTTTTTTACTATTAATTGATTTGGTCAGTTTTAGCATTGGTTCAGCAATTCCCATCTCAAAAGAGCTTGTAAAATCCACCAAGAAAACATTTTAAAGGGATAAATATCTAATTGAGCTAGATAAATTTGATTTGTACCTATTATTAATATGTATGTGGCCAGAGACTTAAGAAGAGATATGAACACAAAATTGAACTTGGAGAAGGTTTTCAGTGCTCTCTGGCAAGTGCAGTAGGTAGAACTTTGTCTACTTGTAGAACTACGACCCTTGATCAGGGAGTTTCTTAGACGGAAATGAATTTAGCAGAAGCATTCTGGAATTAGAACAAGTAGATGCCGAGAATAATAGCTTGCCCTTTAAAATATCCTTTTGTTTCCAGAGGTAAAATTAGTTTTCCTTTTTTTTCCATATTTCACCTGGTCATTCTCCAAAAACATTGTACATGCTGTATAAAGATTAGAAGCTAGCCTTTCCTGTTGCAATTAACAGAGATGGCAAAAGCAAAAATAAACAGAACACTAAAGAGCTGTAAGCTCACTTGCAGTCTATTTAAGTTCCTTTTCACTGGACAAAGAAGTCTTAATCATAAGCAAAAGAAATTTTTCTAAAACAGAGCAGAATATTCCACTACTCAAATGAAATCAATTTATGGTAGAACATGAAAGTATCGTATCGTATTGTGTCCTATCCTATCCTATCCTATCCTATCCTATCCTATCCTATCCTATCCTATCCAAATATGACAGCACAACAAAACAAAAACAATCTCTCTTTGACTCAGTCAATTCTGATGCACTTCTGTGATACGTATTTCTCTAACAAGTTTGTACTTCTCGTTAAGCCGTCTAACCATGTAAATACCATCAGCCCTTTATGAAAAAGCAAAGAGGATTTTTGGAAGGAAAAGATCTGCAGTAGCATTATGCACAACTTCATACTCTTTTTTCAAGCCTCACCTCAGCATTCTTTTATTTGAGTCTTTTATTTCAGTTTCTAGTAGCCATTAACATTCAGTTACAGGAGAGTTAATAAGAAATTCAACTTTGAAATTCCACTGTAGCCTCTAAAATGGTATCTCATTCTTTAATGACTACATGCAAGTTAAGTAGCTGCTGAGCATCTCTGTGGACAAGATTTATGCAGTCCCATCGTCTCAATAATCTCTCAGGCTTGGCCAATGCACTATAACTTTCAGTCAAGCATGCTGGCTAGCATTATTGGTAATGCAGTTGGGTTTCACTAAATCGGATTTTATTTAGTTGAAAAGGATGTAAGAATTGAACTGATTCCAATTCATGAGATTTTTAGGAAGCCACAGGGGATGAGGCTGTTTCTTTAGCTTTTAATGTTTTGTGTTTGAATTTTACAGCACATGCAAGAGGAGTGTCCCATTGCTAAGGGTACCAGTCTGGATTAGACAGTCCTCGTCTTGCATCTTGATCAGTAGTAGTCTCACAACATGACTTTGGGAAAAACTCCTTGAACCAGGCTGATCTTGTTTAACTTCAGATGATGCAAAGTATTCAGTCAACATCAGATATCAAAGTTTCCTCCCACCAGTGCAAAGAAAAAGATGTGCATCTCCAGAGAGAGAATCATTTCATCCTAAAAGAGATTTCTAGAAGGGTGGTACTAACTGACATTGTACTCCTGATGCTTGTAGTGGTACTAACTGACTGCAAATGGAGCTTAGAGTTTAAGATTTTGCTGAGCTAGTGTAGCTAGTGTAACGTAAAATGTATTTATGTATGCTGTGTGGTCATGCCACTAGACAAGGTTGATGCTGCTAGTGGAGAAAGCAGCCTGGACTGTGCAAGTTATCAGAGCAGGAAGTATGGACCACTTAGCATGGGCCCAGTGCCCAGAGTTGAGCATGGACTAGCACCTGAGAGAGGATTCTCTTCTACTGAAGTTGGTTTAACACATTATTTAGAGCATGCTCTGAAATGTCATGACCATTTAATTTATACAGAAGAGTAAAAAAGGAATACTACAGTAAGCTTTGTGTCTGTAGCTAAAATTTGAAATTATGGGATGTGATTCCACTTTTATATGAGAAATTGTTGAAATCATGTAATTAAAGCCTGTATTATAATGCATATACACCAGGGGGCAGAGTAAAGGCCACTTTTAACTACAATATTTCCTGGCTTTGAGTTCACAATGCAACAACAGTACAGTTCAACAGTGACCATAAGGTTTTTTGCACTTAATTGAGTATTTCTAATTCAAGGCAGCAGTAGCATCTTCCTAATTGTCTTATTGTCAGTTGTCATCAGATGTTAAGCTAAAGACAGAATGATGTGTAACAGAAATGTGCTTCTGCACTAAGAAGGAACATAAATTGCCCTTTGCCGTAACTTGGTAACTCAGCAGCCAACCATAAAGTACTAGACTGTGCAATATTCTTTCCAGGCCTATCTCATCGGAGTAGGGATTGCAGGACTCTTCCCAAAAACAACAATTTTTTTTGTTGTTTTTTTCTGAAGAGAAAAGAATATGGAGAAAAGTTTGGGCTGCCCTTGAAGTGTCATTTCCTAGCTTGCTTCCAACACAGAGTGGTTCTTAATACTTGGAGTGCCAGCCAAAGCATCCCAGCTGATAGAGGATAAATAAACTAAAATGACTGCAGAAGTCAATACTAATAATTTAAAATCTACATATCTAAACAGACTTGGGATAACACCATGTTTAAAACAATTCACATTTGGCAATTATTTTTAAAATTTTGACCCTGTTTAGAGAAAAATTTAAGTCAATTTATCTTTCCTCTGTTGAACATTTGTATTTTGGTGAAATTAATATGAGTTAATTAGGAAAGGAAATAGGAATCCAGCTCAAAAGGACCAGCAGAAAACAAAGGACAAATTCCTTAAAGTGTTATTAAAAAATTCACATAAAGTGTTTGCCTACAACTTTTTAAATAACATTTTGAAATTAGTAATTGTCCTGGTACAAATCTCTTTCAAAAATGGCTGCCTTAAACATTGAGGGAATAAAAGAGGAACCACTCCTTAGAAAAGAAGCTGAGCTGTAATCCAGAAGTGCCAGTTTCATCCTCTCCACATAGTTTATTAAAGCAAAATTTTACATCTGAATGCACTTTATTTTAGGATTAGTGGTTTAGTGCTCAGAGCTCTTTACAAATATTAGTAAATGCCCTTCCATTCTTCTCCTGGATAATGTAAAAATGAATCTGAACAATTAATGGTGTTTTAAAGAGATGTAATAAGTTTGTTTTAATATTATCATTTTGTTTCCCAGTACCTCAGTTGTTTCGAAGCTCTTGCTAATTCAAAATGAATGTTTTTGACTCGACATTTCCTCTGATGTATACCTGTTTGTTAGAGGCACCTGGTCAATTATTTATTTGACATAACTGGTATTTTAGTTAATAAGAAAGAACATCTCTGCTGTCTACTGTCATGTTACATCAGGTATCATGTGTGAGGATTGCGAGTGATTTCCTGAGTTCTGAAAGTACTTTGTCACGTTTCACTCTTCTTTTGTAAAGCATTGTAAATTCTATAGGAAGCACTAAAAAGATAAGAAAGACTTTGCAACATTTTGTATATGCGTGCATACATACATGCATTTACAGAAAATTAGTCCAAATTTTAAACACTAAGCCTGGTGTGAAGCCCAGTAAAATCAATTGTAGTTTATGTATTTTTTCAATCCTTGTAACCAGCCCTATGTAACTTATTCCAGTACAAAAATTGTTAGATTCACAGAAAGAGTGATCTTTTATTTCTGTGTTGACATGTTATTCAAGCCTGGTAATTTCTATCACAAGACGTAAAAGGGTTACATCAGAATCTCCCAAACAGTGTAAATTATTATCCTGCTGTTCAGAACTCATAAGCACTGCTGGCACTCCACTGGAAGTGTAAGCTAAACTGAATAAAGTCTCCATGGGGCACAATTTAGCACAGTAAGGATGTCTGACTCAATAAATGACTGGTTGACTTAACAAAAAGGTGCATGAGATCAGAATGACAAATTAATTTTGGCCATGCTTTTTTTTTTTTCAGTCCCCTTACCTTAAATGTACAGTAGCCTTACACAGATTTTGCCTTTAGAAACTTTACAAAACTTCATAGATTTCAGAGAAAAGATCAGGATTACATCACAGTCGAAAGGCCACACTACCAGTGAGTATAGTGTGCTGAAAATTAAAACTGTGTGCATGTAAGAATTTTTCTTTCCATGCAATTTCATAGAAAACAAATACAGCATCAGGAGGCAGAAGGAAAACTTCTTAGTCCCAAAATCTCTTGTTTTGTTCTGGCAATTTTTGCCTGACTGTTTTGTACAGAAATACGAAAGACGTTGAGATTCTATATGCTTAAAACCAAAAATGGATCTTCAAGCAAGAAACGTTTTTGCATTAAAACCAAGCTACATTACTTTTTCCTTCCTCCCAGTAAAGGAAAGTTATGTTTCAGGGTGGTTCAGTATAAGACAACTTATAGCTTGTTTCTTTCCCTGGAAATTTCAGGAGACAATTATTTTACACTTCTGCCCTGTTTTGTATATGAGTGTGCACTTGTGGATTTGTGGGTTTTATCTAAACTCAAGCATTTTACACACCATTTTCTTACATCCTGTATGGACCACATATTGAAAAACTGGTCTCAAATAAATCACCAGTGAAAAGTTCTGTGTTATGAAATTCAGTAGGCAGCAATTCTGCTTTTCCTAAATCTACAGGCCAGAGGTAGCAGCAAGGAAAAAAAAAATCATAGTACTCACAGCACTCACAGAAATAAGAACAAATGAAAAAAAATAGCCTAGGCTGCATTTTATCAATACATCTCAGCACATGGAAAGTGACATGGCTATTTGTAGCAAGCAGTCCTTTTCTTTTTTCTGCCAGGTTTTAAGCCAAACAATTACAGTGCATAATCAAAAGTGCCGAACCCTCACAAAATATGAGTCTAGAGCTGAGAAACAAAGTACTTTGCTCTCTTACAGTTCTTCTTACAGCATGCCTTGGTCAGAGGGTGTTTTTTAGGCCTTTTCCAGAATTACAGGATAGGAATCAAGCCCTGTTCCCCAGAACTCCAGGCCATTCTGCCACCCTTTTACCATTACTTTAAGTTTGCCTGGACAACTGCCTGCCAGGGAGAACCTAGAAAAGCTAAGAGACAGCACCATCTCCCTTAAGCCTGCCTTAATAGTGTTTGCCACAGTGTATGCGGGAGACCTCTCTTATCTGTAACGAATTCGCCAGACATTTAAACAACACAAAACAGAGATGGTGGCAGGGGTAACAAAGAACCTACTTCAAGCTCTCATGTATACTTCTGAACACAACCTAGGCCCACCGGGCACCAGCCTTCCTCCTTCTGCAGCACTGCTGCACAGGTCTGCTTTGCAGGGAAGGAATATCAAAAACAAAGAAAGACTCAAACAGCAATTTCTATAGCAATCTCTCCCTAACATCCCACCACCAAAAAGAGAAAGTCTGTGGAAGGCTATGTTATTCTGTTCCAATCCACAATACCCTCTGAAATGGCAATTCACAGGCAGCCAGTACGGCAGGAGGTCCTCAGGGAGCAACAGAGGCAAAGGAAAAGGCGCACCCAAGTGAATGCTTAATCCTTCCTCCAGCTTTTCTGATATCCAGAATCTCAGATGTGTTCAGCTTAGAGCTAGGTGAAATCATTTTCCCTCTGAAAAAAATAATCAAATAAAATTGTAAACACTCCTGTGCAAAGAATCACTGCTGTTTATTCAGAAAGGCTCATGGAATAACATCAATACCTTTCTCAGCCTTAAGGACCCCCTGCATTCCTCGCTCTTATCCGCGAGATAAGAAAAACAACGATTTTTTGGAGACAAGAGCCAGAATATTCTTGGCAATTCTAGTAAAAGTAGGCAAATGTATTACAAGTGCACAATGTAATTGAATTATTGCATTGATGATAAATGAGACTTACATTATTTTGTCTTTAATGTATAATCAGTTTATATTTAAACTGCTGGTAGGGAGGAAACTCAACCTTTTTGTGATTTCATTCACTGAATACATTGATTGAAAAACCAAATTGTGGCAGTGCCCAGCCCAGATTCTGGCAGCTCTCTTAAAGGTCAGTACAATTATTTTTAAAACAATCACAATGTTTATTATTAGCACCTCCAAACTGAGAATCAGACTGTGTCTCTTATGGCTCAATATCTTAGACCATGTCTCCTCAAAGGAAAAAAAAAGAGACAAGTTTTGCACATGCCTGAAATATGTGATGAGTGAAGAAGCCTGTCTGAAACCTTGTCCTACAGTCCAAGAGGCTTCAGCAATAATGGCCTCTCCCTCTGTCAAATCAGGGTGACAGTCCGTTTGAACGTGATAACAGCTTACAGGCTATTGCTATGAACAGCATGTTTCAAATACAGAGTTCAAAGCTCTTTACCAAGGATTACCATTATCAGCATTCTACACGCATGAAACAAAAATATTTGGGAAGGAGATATTCACTAAAGATACGAACAAGAGAAGAAACATCACCTGCTTAGTTACCATCTAATACATTTTCTGCTAGGCTAGCAACTTGAAAGTTGCTGGAAGCCAAAAAAACCCCAAACAAACAAACAAAAAAAACAAACAAAACAAAAAAAAAAAAAACAAAAACACACAACAAAACAAAAAAAAAAAAAACAAAAAACCCAACAAAAACAAAAACAAAAAAAAACAAAACCAAACAACACAACAAAGACAAAAACAAAACAGGACAAAACCAAAACCAACCAACCAAACAAAAAACCACAACCCAAACCCAAACCCAATCCCACAGCATATTCCAGTGTTGCAGATGGACAAAAGTGTACACCTTCCTATAT